>CM055911.1:12763671-13074882 GCA_029582155.1 Panopea generosa | reverse complement strand
GTGAAACTACATAGATCACTAACAACAGCCTCATTGTCAAGCTAGTTCTTACAGCAATGTGGACATAGGTCCAGAGTTAGTAAAACTACATAGATCACTAACAACAGCCTCATTGTTAAGCTAGTTTTTACAGCAATGTGTACATAGATCCAGAGTTAGTGAAACTACATAGATCACTAACAACAGCCTCATTGTTAAGCTAGTTTTTACAGCAATGTGGACATAGATCCAGAGTTAGTGAAACTACATAGATCACTAACAACAGCCTCATTGTTAAGCTAGTTTTTACAGCAATGTGGACATAGATCCAGAGTTAGTGAAACTACATAGATCACTAACAACAGCCTCATTGTTAAGCTAGTTTTTACAGCAATGTGGACATAGATCCAGAGTTAGTGAAACTACATAGATCACTTACAACAGCCTCATTGTCACGCTAGTTTTTACAGCAATGTGGAAATAGATCCAGAGTTAGTGAAACTACATAGATCACTAACAACAGCCTCATTGTTAAGCTGGTTTTTACAGCAATGTGGAAATAGATCCAGAGTTAGTGAAACTACATAGATCACTTACAACATCCTCATTGTTAAGCTGGTTTTTACAGCAATGTGGAAATAGATCCAGAGTTAGTGAAACTACATAGATCACTAACAACAGCCTCATTGTTAAGCTGGTTTTTACAGCAATGTGGAAATAGATCCAGAGTTAGTGAAACTACATAGATCACTAACAACAGCCTCATTGTTAAGCTGGTTTTTACAGCAATGTGGACATAGGTCCAGAGTTAGTGAAACTACATAGATCACTAACAACAGCCTCATTGTTAAGCTGGTTTTTACAGCAATGTGGACATAGGTCCAGAGTTAGTGAAACTACATAGATCACTAACAACAGCCTCATTGTTAAGCTGGTTTTTACAGCAATGTGGAAATAGATCCAGAGTTAGTGAAACTACATAGATCACTAACAACAGCCTCATTGTTAAGCTGGTTTTTACAGCAATGTGGAAATAGATCCAGAGTTAGTGAAACTACATAGATCACTAACAACAGCCTCATTGTTAAGCTAGTTCTTACAGCAATGTGGACATAGGTCCAGAGTTAGTAAAACTACATAGATCACTAACAACAGCCTCATTGTTAAGCTAGTTTTTACAGCAATGTGTACATAGATCCAGAGTTAGTGAAACTACATAGATCACTAACAACAGCCTCATTGTTAAGCTAGTTTTTACAGCAATGTGGACATAGATCCAGAGTTAGTGAAACTACATAGATCACTAACAACAGCCTCATTGTTAAGCTAGTTTTTACAGCAATGTGGACATAGATCCAGAGTTAGTGAAACTACATAGATCACTAACAACAGCCTCATTGTTAAGCTAGTTTTTACAGCAATGTGGACATAGATCCAGAGTTAGTGAAACTACATAGATCACTTACAACAGCCTCATTGTCACGCTAGTTTTTACAGCAATGTGGAAATAGATCCAGAGTTAGTGAAACTACATAGATCACTAACAACAGCCTCATTGTTAAGCTGGTTTTTACAGCAATGTGGAAATAGATCCAGAGTTAGTGAAACTACATTGATCACTAACAACATCCTCATTGTTAAGCTGGTTTTTACAGCAATGTGGAAATAGATCCGAAGTTAGTGAAACTACATAGATCACTAACAACAGCCTTATTGTTAAGCTGGTTTTTACAGCAATGTGGAAATAGATCCAGAGTTAGTGAAACTACATAGATCACTAACAACAGCCTCATTGTTAAGCTGGTTTTTACAGCAATGTGGACATAGGTCCAGAGTTAGTGAAACTACATAGATCACTAACAACAGCCTCATTGTTAAGCTGGTTTTTACAGCAATGTGGACATAGGTCCAGAGTTAGTGAAACTACATAGATCACTAACAACAGCCTCATTGTTAAGCTGGTTTTTACAGCAATGTGGAAATAGATCCAGAGTTAGTGAAACTACATAGATCACTAACAACAGCCTCATTGTTAAGCTGGTTTTTACAGCAATGTGGAAATAGATCCAGAGTTAGTGAAACTACATAGATCACTAACAACAGCCTCATTGTCAAGCTAGTTCTTACAGCAATGTGGACATAGGTCCAGAGTTAATAAAACTACATAGATCACTAACAACAGCCTCATTGTCAAGCTAGTTTTTACAGCAATGTGTACATAGATCCAGAGTAAGTGAAACTACATAGATCACTAACAACAGCCTCATTGTTAAGCTAGTTTTTACAGCAATGTGGACATAGATCCAGAGTTAGTGAAACTACATAGATCACTAACAACAGCCTCATTGTTAAGCTAGTTTTTACAGCAATGTGGACATAGATCCAGAGTTAGTGAAACTACATAGATCACTAACAACAGCCTCATTGTTAAGCTAGTTTTTGCAGCAATGTGGACATAGATCCAGAGTTAGTGAAACTACATAGATCACTAACAACAGCCTCATTGTTAAGCTAGTTTTTGCAGCAATGTGTACATAGATCCAGAGTTAGTGAAACTACATAGATCACTAACAACAGCCTCGTTGTTAAGCTAGTTTTTACAGCAATGTGGACATAGGTCCAGAGTTAGTGAAACTACATAGATCACTAACAACAGCCTCATTGTCAAGCTAGTTTTTACAGCGATGTGGACATAGGTCCAGAGTTAGTGAAACTACATAGATCACTAACAACAGCCTCATTGTCAAGCTAGTTTTTACAGCGATGTGGACATAGGTCCAGAATTAGTGAAACTACATAGATCACTTACAACAGCCTCATTGTCAAGCTAGTTTTTACAGCAATGTGGACATAGGTCCAGAGTTAGTGAAACTACATAGATCACTAACAACAGGCTCGTTGTTAAGCTAGTTTTTACAGCAATGTGGACATAGATCCAGAGTTAGTGAAACTACATAGATCACTAACAACAGCCTCATTGTTAAGCTAGTTTTTACAGCAATGTGGACATAGGTCCAGAGTTAGTGAAACTACATAGATCACTTACAACAGCCTCATTGTTAAGCTTGTTTTTACAGCGATGAGGACATAGATCCAGAGTTAGTGAAACTACATAGATCACTAACAACAGCATCATTGTTAAGCTAGTTTTTACAGCGATGAGGACATAGATCCAGAGTTAGTGAAACTACATAGATCACTTACAACAGCCTCATTGTCAAGCTAGTTTTTACAGTAATGTGGACATAGATCCAGAGTTAGTGAAACTACATAGATCACTAACAACAGCCTCATTGTCAAGCTAGTTTTTACAGTAATGAGGACATAGATCCAGAGTTAGTGAAACTACATAGATCACTTACAACAGCCTCATTGTCAAGCTGGTTTTTACAGTGATGTGGACATAGGTCCAGAGTTAGTGAAACTACATAGATCACTAACAACAGGCTCGTTGTTAAGCTAGTTTTTACAGCAATGTGGACATAGATCCAGAGTTAGTGAAACTAAATAGATCACTAACAACAGCCTCATTGTCAAGCTAGTTTTTACAGCAATGTGGACATAGATCCAGAGTTAGTGAAACTACATAGATCACTAACAACAGGCTCGTTGTTAAGCTAGTTTTTACAGCAATGTGGACATAGATCCAGAGTTAGTGAAACTAAATAGATCACTAACAACAGCCTCATTGTCAAGCTAGTTTTTACAGCAATGTGGACATAGGTCCAGAGTTAGTGAAACTACATAGATCACTAACAACAGCCTCATTGTTAAGCTTGTTTTTACAGCGATTTGGACATAGGTCCAGAGTTAGTGAAAATACATAGATCACTAACAACAGCCTCATTGTTAAGCTTGTTTTTACAGCGATGTGGACATAGGTCCAGAGTAAGTGAAACTACATAGATCACTAACAACAGCCTCATTGTTAAGCTAGTTTTTACAGCAATGTGGACATAGATCCAGAGTTAGTGAAACTACATAGATCACTAACAACAGCCTCATTGTTAAGCTAGTTTTTACAGCGATGTGGACATAGGTCCAGAGTTAGTGAAAATAAATAGATCACTAACAACAGCCTCATTGTTAAGCTTGTTTTTACAGCGATGTGGACATAGGTCCAGAGTTAGTGAAACTACATAGATCACTAACAACAGCCTCATTGTTAAGCTAGTTTTTACAGCGATGTGAACAGAGGTCCAGATTAGTACTTAGATGGGTGACCGTTGTCACTCTAAAATTCGCATAGATCATAATGTTAGCTTTATATGCTGTGGCGCTTACCATGGTACTTTCCAGAATTCATATTCAGTTCAAACCGAACACATAAAAACATGGTCAATCACTGCTTCCACTTTCACTATTTTTCTCAAAGTGACAGTAAGAATATAAAAGCACACAGAGGTCATATCAGCCAACCAAATTATGCAAAATTCTTATTGTCTAAGAGGTAGTCTCATCTGCATGTTCTGGCTAGGATTCCCTCCAATTTTGCACCATTCTCTAGGAAAATATACTGAATATACAATTCTACAAATCAATATTACCTGTAAAGAGGAATTTGTTGATCAAACCACTGTCAATGTTCTATGGAACTCATTTTGCATTACCATTATGACCTCTGGTTTCTGGTCCAATACCACTGTATAATGTATGTACTAAATAATTATTTACTGATATACAATAATGCTCCAAAACTGACATAGTCAGATAGCATCTAAACTCCACAAACAACTTTGTTACCATATACAGAATAATTATATCTCAACATCTTCTTGTGTCAGGTCTCACTGAAGAATTACCTCCCTTACATGACGGTTGCAAGATTATTACGCCAAAGAAATTAGAGCTGTGTTAAGTGGTTGAGTAATGATTTTGTTAAAAATGCATAAAATGTCATATTTCTTTGTGCATATTGAACACTGGAATATTTTCATGATTTTTGCAAAGTTTGGGTGACCTTGGGAACTGTTTGATGATGCTATAACAGTTTAAAGATACGTAGTGATACATTGCAAAAATGGGCAGAATTGTCAAAAATGAAGGGGTGTCATCAAACAATCGAAATTGTGAAAAAGCAATCTGGTCAACCCCATATTTTTTTCTGCATATTTGGACCAACAGAGGACTATCTATGGGAATAAGGCACTTTTAGAACCATTGGTAATGTATCCAGTGTTCCAGAAGTGCATTGTCTCTATATGTAGAACAGTACAAAATTAATTGGTATGTGAGACGTTCAAATGACAGCAGTGAATTGAATGGTTCTGAGTAAAATGATTAACACTGATACATACTTGCCGAAGTTATCACTGGTAGCAGTCTACACTTTGTGTAATCTGAGAGTCAGTTTTGAACTTTGTTTTATATTACAAAATCCTTCAACCAAAAAACACATGCACATGTATAAAATGGAAGTTTATGTTTTTTCTATAACAATTCATAAAAATTAAATTTCATCACTGTTAGTTTGCATGTAGCTCACTTACTTTCCAGGCCTGATTAGTTTAGTTTGTAGCACATCTGACTATCTATTCAGGGGTTGTGAGTTCAAATCCCTGGGAGTGATGATTGATATAAGACATCGCGTCTCATTATCATTAGTCTCCTACTGCTGATTCAAGTGAAAAGTTAACAGTTACTAGCAGAGATGGGGTGTGCTCGAGTACTGGTTAAGTTTCCAGAATCCCAGGAAAAAGCGGTTAGGTTAACTGATTGTCTATTAGCCCTTGATGGTATAAAATGATGCTGAATATTCAATCCAGCAATCAATCACTTATTTCATTCTCTGCTGCAAATAATCCATAATAAAAAAGATACACATAGCATTAATAAATATATAAGAGTTAGTAAAATATTCCTTTTCATTTTAAAAAAAAAACTATTTGGTAAATTTCGCACTGGGAATATCCATTTCTTGCTTATTGATATCTTAAAGTGCCCACATTTTGTTTTATCACCAACATGCCAAGTGTTTCTGACAAACTGTTTATAATGTAATGAAATAAACAACATTTAATACTGCCAAACAGTAGGTGTGTTAACCTGCTGTCACACTACTTTACCTTTACAGAGGCATAATCAGCTGGCTGAATATTACTTCTTGGTTTATTGTAAAACTGAAAATCACATAAAAATGTTGCTACTACAATTAAAAGACCAGGTGTGGGTTTGCATCTCTGCTGAGGTCACCTATTTTTCATTGTAATTATTACAACTGTGTAGAGAATCACTTTAGTACACTGTTCAACAAGCAATTCACGCGTTTCAAGGGAAGTAACCCATCTGTCTGTCCTTTTAAAATGAAAATGGTCAGCATCCAAAAATATTAAGGCTTGCAGAACATCTTCATTATGACTGCGGTCCTCTGTGACCGAGTGGTCTAAGGCTCCGTCTCAAGACAATTTACCTCTCAGCGCTAAGTTTGTAGATTTGAGTCC
Organism: Panopea generosa; assembly: GCA_029582155.1. Lineage (NCBI taxonomy): Eukaryota > Metazoa > Mollusca > Bivalvia > Adapedonta > Hiatellidae > Panopea > Panopea generosa. Next base: position 13,068,463 of record CM055911.1, on the reverse strand, counting down.
CGCTCATTACAAAAACTTTATGTGAGAAAGTTTCCAGTTACTTGCAGAAGGACGGTGGTTCTACTCAGTCTGAGGTCTTCCTCAACCAGTAAAACTGGATATGCCATATATAACCTGGAATGAGTTGAAAATTGCGTAAAACCCCATTCAAAAACAATATATGACTGTAACACAGTATAAGCATGATAAACCTGTCAGATTTATGACCATAAGCCTCTGTTTAGCTCACAATACTTTGCTAATGTGAAATATTTTGTGCAAAATATTTTATTTAATAATATATGTAGTATTGCAAAAAAAAAGTCATGCAGTATACAATTTACAAGCATTCTCGTGAATGCAAAACACACTTTAAGAAATGACATAAAGAAAAACACTCACAAGTAATGTACACTTGACAAGCAGCAAACTTTGAATGCGAAACACCACTGTAGGGTCTCAAGAGAGAAGAAGTGCTTCATGTATTGTAGATTGCCAACAAGTTCTGATATACACTGCCATCACCTTGAGAGCAGAATCTACAATTAAACAGCGGATTGTAATATTGTAAAAAAACTGAAAATTATGCCTCTTTGTCCTTTGCAAGTGTGCAAAGTTTAAAATTATTCCAGTTATGCTCTGTACAAGACAGCAAATGGAATGACGATAGTGTTGGTTGCTCGCCCCAGATGTTGCATGTTCTATTGCCAGCTTGACCAGGCTCCTGTTTCACCAACACATACTTATATCAGTGCTCAATCTAGATCACGTCATAGCCTCATTTGCCCCTTTCAACACACAAGTTGTACACTTTTAACAACTCCTGGGCCAAATTGGCACAATACAAATGCAACTGATGTTAGGTTATTTCCTATTTTGTACAAAATCAATCAAATTAAATCAGCATTTATTCTGACTGGAATGGAAATAAGTTTTCTCAAAGCAAATATTCATATAAGGTGGTAATAAATATTATGCAGATAAAATAATAATCACTCCAATAAAATAGCGCAAGTTGATATAAACTTATGCATGTATACCAGCCTATATCCGTATGCAACATTTTGTGTAACTGGTATAATTGTGATTAATAAATCAAAGGCCTGAACAGCTTGAGAAAAGGCTCACTACTTGCATAAATTCATAATATTAGGATTTGGGAAACTGAAAAATCTTGTTCAGTTGAGTTACAGTATAAGGCAGTACAGTGTCACTTCAAATAATCAGTTGTTTTGACGACTAAATAAATTTATATAACTATTTAAGACAATGAATATAAAACATGCTGTATAAACATTTTCAGCATAAAATGTTAGCCGACTATGACCATACCTAAACAAAGTGATAACAAACCATGAAATCAGTTAATGTCTAATTGTTTTCCATATTACTTCAAGATAGGATTTTGATTATTTCTAAAATAGTAAATTTGTTGTTCCTTGCAATATTTTCTGGTTTATAACTTTTACACAAACTTTAAGCATAAGTCAAAACTTCAATTTCCAATCTAGTTGACTGGAGCTTTTGCTGCTAAATATGGTGACCAGTGACTGTCTGTCAACAACAAAAATAGCCTTGAAACCATTTTATTACTATCTATCTACTGTTCTATCGAAAACTACAGTAGACATTCATAGTGAATGACACTTACTAACACCATTCCCACATTACTAGAGGTTATTTAATCAACAAAGCATATTGGTTTCTCCCTGTTATTGATATAAAACTGTTTACAACTGAAATTCTGTTCGAGATTATTCTGAAAGGTTATCCTGGTAAGTATACCTTTAAAAACAATATTTATGACATGCAGACAGCAATATTTATTTTTTTCCAGTATACATATTACTGCAAATCAGCCAATCAGATAGCTAGAAATGGTGTCATCAGGAAAAGTACTGGTTCAAGACTATAATTTCAACTAATTATTAAACAAGTCCTGTAGGTAAAATAGAATTAAACCTTTTAAACAACATAAACAGTATGTTTGTATACTGAAGCATATTTATACCGATTTTAGTTTTTATACTGAACCCTCCCAAGAACATTTGCTGGTTGAAATGGTTTGACAGTTGCAGATACGCAATGTAAACAAATCCAGATGGAAGCAGAAGTTGTAGCTTTGCCCATGTGTGAGATATTGTTATTATATTGCATTCATGGTAATATGTATATCACTGTATTTGTTACCGGTATATAAGGCATAGTTTACTTTTTGATCATACCGCAAGCAAGAATATGTTTTCAGCCATGATTGTTAGAACTTGCCTTCTAATTCATCTGTCCTAGCCAAGTTTGTGTGTCAAAAGACACAGGACACATTTCTAGATTATTCACTGCTTAATCATTTCTTGATTTAGGCCTACTCCCAGCAATCAATTTTTTATCATTATAGAGCTAGGAAACCTCGTTTTCAAGGAAGGTTAACAGGCATTTGAATCACTGATAAACATGAAAGTTCAGTGAGATCTTTTACACAAATTGGGTCAGACTCTCCCTGTACATGGGACTTCTGCCTTTACAGTAGTGCGAAATATTGCATGTATCTACAGATTTTGTATTTTGCGTCTCCTGAGACAGCATATCAGATAAAAGTTGCCCATCCCAGGCTCCCGAGACAGCTAAACAGATGAAAGCTGTCCATCCCTGGCTCACAAAACAGCATATCAGATAAAATTTGCCCATTCCAGGCTCCTGAGACAGCACATCAGACAAAAGCTGTCCATCCCAGGCTCCCGAGACAGCACATCTGACAAAAGCTATCCATCCCAGGCTCCCGAGACAGCAGATCAGATAAAGCTGTTCAGCAGATCAGATAAAAACTGTCCATCCAAGGCTCCCGAGGCAGCACATCAGATAAAAACTGTCCATCTCAGGCTCCCGAAAAGCATAGCAGATAAAAGCTGTCAATCCCAGGCTCCCAAGACAGCAGATCAAATAAAATATGTCCATCACAAGCTCCCGAGACAGCAGATCAGATAAAAGCTGTCCATCCCAGGCTCCCGAGACAGCACATCTGACAAAAGCTATCCATCCCAGGCTCCCAAGACAGCAGATCAAATAAAATATGTCCATCATAGGCTCCCGAAACAGCAGATCAGATAAAAGCTGTCCATTACAGGCTCCCGAGACAGCACATCAGACAAAAGCTGTCCATCCCAGGCTCCCAAGACAGCAGATCAAATAAAATATATCCATCACAAGCTCCCGAGACAGCAGATCAGATAAAAGCTGTCCATCCCAGGCTCCCGAGACAGCAGATCAGATAAAGCTGTCCAGCAGATCAGACAAAAGCTGTCCATCCCAGGCTCCCAAGATAACAAATCAGATAAAAGTTGTCCAGCATATCAGATAAAAGCTGTCCATCCCAGGCTCCCGAGACAGCAGATCAGATAAAGCTGTCCAGCAGATCAGACAAAAGCTGTCCATCCCAGGCTCCCAAGATAACAAATCAGATAAATGTTGTCCAGCATATCAGATAAAAGCTGTCCATCCCAGGCTCCAAAGACAGCAGATCTTATAAAAGCTGTCCATCCCAGGCTCCCAAGACAGCAGATCAGATAAAAGCTGTCCATCCCAGGCTCCCAAGACAGCAGATCAGATAAAAGCTGTCCATCCCAGGCTTCTGAGACAGCAGAATAGATAAAAGCTGTCCATCCCAGGCTCCCAAGACAGCAGATCAGATAAAAGCTGTCCATCCCAGGCTTCTGAGACAGCAGAATAGATAAAAACTGTCCATCCCAGGCTCCCAAGATAACAAATCAGATAAAGCTGTCCATCACAGGCTCCCGAGACAGCAAAACAGATAAAAGCTGTCCATCCCAGGTTCCCCAGACAGCAGATCAGATAAAAGCTGTCCATCCCAGGCTTGCTTTCACACACAACACAAGAGCTTGAAACTTTATTCATAAATCTATATAACCAAAAAGTTGTATATCTGGGCCAATACCAAAGTCCTGCCTGACTGTTGGAGGTTTCTTCTACCTTAATATTGTGTTCAAGATACGTAGTGGTTTCGTCAACAATAATTTTGTATATTGTTATGTAACATACCGACTAACCAGGTGTGGTAATCCAATATACAGGCAATAGGCCCCGACTCGAGAACCTGTTATGGTTTGTTCAATGAACCAAGGCTATAATTATATCTTGTTAATTTACCAATTAGCTAGCCTATGGTCAGCCTATTAGTTTAAACAGTTATTTATAAGATAGTATCACAGTACATGCTATGTATCTATGTTCTCAGTATACCCACTAAAAAGAAAAGGCAAAATCCAATCAACTTCACTGATAACAGTCGTAGTTCTTCATTAATGTGAGGCGCATAGCCCAGTGGTAGAGTATCAGACATCTAACACCATTATGTCCCATAGGGCTCCAGTGTAACATTACAGCCAACAACACTGTAAAATACAAAATCTGCAGCATGTGTCTGGGCTCAAATATGTCACTAGTCCAAGATCTGCAATTATGAAAAAATATATACCTTGACAAGGTTGCTTTTTTTAAATTCAATGGTTTTGTGTCACCTGTCAATTTCCAGAGTAATAATATGTCAACAATTTGCCAAGATACCATCCAACTCATCCTGTTTAAAATGACACAGAATTGTGTAGAAATCTGGTATCTGATAGTATCAAATTTTTAGTGGTGATTTCTAAAATATTTACCATTAAGCACATGGTAAGAATAAACAAATCACTGCAATGTAATGTCCTGAAAAAAGAAGAAAAAGGTAACTATATTTTGAATAGATAATATTGTTGCGAGTCCTGAAGATAGTTTTTTTGGTGGGTGTAATCCTCCTATTAACATCCCTCTGACTTTTGTGTATACGAATGCACTGTAAGTACCAGACTATACAAAAAGCTTTAATTCTGACCGAGTAAAGCTGTAATTCATGCATGTATCTGCTCCGGTTCTGAAATAATTTAAGTTTAAGTAAAACATGGTATTGGTCCATACATGGTATGTCCACCTTGTAAATTTCACGGGAGGTGTTTTATCCTCCTTGTAAAATTTGCGGGAGGGGTGGTTTTATCCACCTTGTAAAATTCATGGGAGGTGTTTTGTCTGCTTTGTAAAATCTGCGTGAGGTGTTTTGTCCGCCTTGTAAAATTCGTAGGTGTTTTGTCTTCTTATACCAAAAATGAGGGTGAGGTGTTATGTCCGGGAGGTGTTTTGCCCTACACTCAACAAAAAAATGGAGGCTGTATCCGGAGTCATCAAGAATCTGCAGCCTATCAAAATCTCATTTGTCATCCACAGCAATGAAAACCAGGACCTCACATTTAGGTGTGTAAATTGTTAACAAGATCTTTTTTATTATTGGTGATGAAAGTCTTTTCAAAAAAGTAATACATGTTTTAAAATAAAAAACAACATTAACATTATCTCCCTTTAAAAAGATATATCAGCATCACTGTAGGCAGTTAATACATGTATGTGATTTGATAAAAAGTGATAAACTGATACAGAAATAGCAACAACATTGACATGTTATGAACATGAATTACATGTAAATAAATTATGACATTGAAATGACACATTTTAGCAAACTATAGTATAAAATAAAAAATTATTTTTTATATAAAATCACATTATTGTTCTATCGTGGTAACTGAATAAACATAAGATTGTCATTTATGACAGAATTCAACTGCTAAGTTGGCATGATAAACAAGAGAACTCAATTTATCCAAGTCACTCAACTAAGTATTTGTTAACATATTAAATTGGTACTGTTGTTGTATGGTTTTAATGTCCCTCTTTCAGTAATATCAGGACAGTGTTTTATTCAGTTGGCACACAGGAGTATAGTTTGGCAGACACAGGATATGATACTCCATCTAATGACATTATACTTACACTGCCAGGGTCAACCAGACCCAGAACAACTCTCTGAGCAAGGAAGCTTCTAGCACCACTTTTTCAAGTCTTTCAAAGTTTGGGATAACCTATACATGTATTAATTGCATGACCTTCCACATGCGACACAGACACACGTAACACTACACCACCACTACTTAAATTGATGCTAAATCTGGTTTTTTAGCTCTCCAACTTGCTTAACAGTATCGGGATAATGTTTAAACATATATGTATACATAAAATTCAATATAAAAGTGGGGCATGACTCAATGGTAAATAATTGGTTTCAAGTTAACAAGTCGTGTGTCCGATCCTTAGCCATGGCTATGTGTTCTGCTTGGGGAAAACACTTATCCACATATGGTTAGTACTTGTTCTACCAAAGAATATTTTTACAGTGATGTGTGCAAGTTGTAAGAGCATGTTTCACAGTCAATGTAATATAAATAGTTAAGACTTGAGTACAGGATATTTGTTTGAAAAAAACTGAATGCATGATTTTCTGAAATAAAAGTAAAGAAAAAGTTTTATGAAAATATTATGAGTTTTACCTATATGTCAATAAATTTCAAGTTCCCTGTCAGTACATCTGCTACCAGGCTCTCTACATCATAGACTGAATCCTCGTTATCATACAACACCTCATACACCGCATCTGGCTGTCCATCACGTCCAAATTTAACACCTAAAACTGTACCATGGTACCAGTGCAATGACCCATCTGGTGGTTCCCATTTGTGACCTATTCTACGACCAAGCAGTTTAGGTTTTCTCTGCCGACGACACCTGAAGGAATATAGAGTAAAAACATATATACAATAAACATAGTATTATCAATTCATAAGAATGCCACTGATTGTGTAAAGAATGCTCTGAAAATTAGAAATAATAGTCATGGAGTTTCACATCTAGTAACATGACCCGTGTACATCGACATGTTACCTGTTTAACCATGCACATGTATGGTGCAGAAAACAAATATTTTCCAGTATTTGTAAATAATACAAAATTAATAGTCATGTCAATCATAAATGTAATCAATGACTTACAAGCATATGGCTGCATAATAATACTTATTAAAGGCCGAAAAATACAGAGCAAACAAATATTTTGCACCTGCAATCATTGAATGTTTGAAAGGAAATTTGCATCATTACCTCTACTGTCATTGTTTCAAATTTAAAGTGACTGCATAAAAAAAACTGGTTTTGTTAAATAAAGAAGATACAAATAAACAATACCTGTACTGTGTTGAGCCGTCTTGGTCCTTTTCACTGCTACCAAATACAGAAGCTGGCCCACCATTAATTTCACATAGACCAAAATATTAGCACAGTAGACTGTCACACTTACAGTTGTGCTCTAAACTCCATGAAAATTTCTAGAATTCATATTCAATTCAAGCAGAACATAAAAAACAGTTAAAAACATGGGCATTAACTGCTTCAAATTTAACTATTTTGCTCAAAGCGAAAGTAGGTGTCCCTATTTCACATACAGGGGTCAAATCAGCCAAATTATGCAAAATTCTTACCGTCTAAGAAATAGTCCCATCTGTGTGTTATAGCTATCAGTCCACTCAATTCTGCACCATTCTCTGGGAAAATATATTCCCTTCACAATTTCACATTACAATAGTACTTGTCAAATGCATTTTCATACTCACACCATCTTGAACGACCACTGTCAATTTTCTATGGAACTACTTTCAGGTACTACCATTTTGACTCCCTGGTTCCTGGTCTAAGTCCTATATGAAACTGTTCCATTAATTCTAACTTTTAAAAACATATGACTGTGCTCTCCTACCTTAGGGCTAGTGGTAAGAGTAGATTCCATGGCTGTATCTCAAAAACTGTCATTCACATTCATGTGCCAGTTGAACCTATGATATTGAGTCAAATTCAGGGGAAAATCCAAAGATCTGGCAATCCACACAAACTGAAAACAGTAATACAACTATTTTAGGCTAAATAACATACCACTACCTGCATATATTTATCCGTATACATTTACTCTGTCTGAAAATTATAAAATTAAGGAATGCCAAATGGTGATATAAAAAAAAATTTTTTTTAGTCGACTGTATAGAAATTGGCCCCATTTTTCATAGATTTCTAAAGAAAACATTCCCAGAAGAAAATCTGGATTTGAAAATTGTCAAATTAAAATGCACATTAATAACCCATATATTACTAATGTAACCATGGTAAAACATTTGAAAAAAAGATAAGATTTTTTTTTTACAGCCTTTCAACTTTTGCTGGTATTTTGACAAATTGACCGAAATGGCCAAATTCTGGAACAATTCAGAAATTCTAAAAATTTAATAACTTTTTTATTCATGATAACCAAAAAGTTACAGGCTTCCATTCGAGACAAGTTGCACATTAAATATCAAAGAAGGCATCCTGCTGTGCTAAATAGCAGGTCTGAAAACTACCATTTTGATCCCCTGGTTCCTGGTCTAAGTTTAAATGTTTAAGCTATCAATGTTAATATGTGTTGCTGTGTATAACACAGAAGAAGTGGTTGGTACTGGCTTAAATTAGAAATTCAATTTTGTCTAAATATAAGGCCAACATTCGTTTTCATACCATTAATATATATATATATGTTACACAAAATGAAATACATGAATCATATAAATAAATGGAATACAAGGAAGTTGCTATCTGTAAATTTACTACTTGCAATTGTAGGTTCATGTATTTATGCAACTTACTGGCACCGATTAAAACCAATTTTGATTGACGATGTTAAGGCTTACTAATTTCGTAAAAACTTAACTGATGCCAAGTAACACGATTTGAATGATAACACTGTATGAACTAACATACAAAACTATACATAAAACACAAACCAATTTAAGTTTTCACAACTTTCTATAACAATTAATAATAACAGCTTCAGTATTCCCAGTTGATAACACTGATATGAGGTTGTAAGTTTGGTAGTTAATTTATTTTACTACTATAATGACCACAACACAATTCAAGTTTGTATTAAAAAAAACAACATTTTAAATATACATCTTTTACTAAAAAAGTAGTAATATTAATAATTTGATATATATATGTTTGTCATGATATCTTTCTAATTAAGTAACATTTATATACTGACCCAAATTTCATAAATCGTGTCAAATGCAGTACAGATTAGTGAAGTTTTAGTGTGTTTTTGTTTAATATGTAAAGACAAGTATCATATAGAGAAATTGAGAATTTTCAGTAGAGGAAAATCTCTGATTGAGATGTTTAGTAAAACCAACCAGTGGTAATAAATGTCCTCATTTTACAATGAATATTTACCTGTGTCGAAGCTATAGAACGTGTCAATTTAGTTGCATCCAGAAGGCTTACTGGAAGTATGGGATGATCAGGGAAAGGGTTTGATGTGCAAGTGCTGGGAAAACTCTGTCCATGTATCTGAAAAGTTTAGAGAAACAACTTTATGAGAAGAAAACTTAAATTGAAATAAAAAATATAAAATCTGAACATACTTCAGATATGTACATATAATTTTTTTTAATTTTCTATTCAATACAAACATTTCCTATGGATTTGTTATTTTTTTTAATATTGTCTTGCATTAGCTAAGGCAATAAATACACATTGAATAAATTGACTTTTATTATTGTCATTAACAGAAATCCTTAATGAGCCTTTAATGGATGATTTTAAAAGAAATATGCATTGTTACATATCTAGCAAGAACTAGGAAAAAGTACTATGGAAAAGTACACAGATTATTGAGGATGACATATAATACATGAGAAAAATGTGTAACAAACCATTTGTTTACTTTTTTAAGCCTATAGCCCTATTAGCTCAGTTGGTTACACGTCTGACTATCAATCCAGGGGTCGTGAGTTTGAATCTCCCTCCAGGCAACAGTCTCCGTGATGATTGATATACGACTTTGTCTCATTATCATTCGTCTCTCACCACAGATTCAGGTGGGAAAATTATCAGTTACTTGTGGAGATGGGGTGTGCTCGAGTACTGGTTAATCCCAGGAAACAGTGGTTAGGTTAACTGATTGTCTGTTAGCCCTCAATGGCATAGAAATGATGCTAAATATTCAATTATTTTTTTTAGAAGTTAACATGTGTTGAATTTTTTGGGCCACATACAATTATGGTTTTAATAAACATTTACATTATTTCCATTGGTAGGCCTTTAATTACAAACTGCACAACCCAGCGGTCCACTTCAGCATATTATTGAGAAGTATGTGTGTCACTACAGGTATTTACATGTGTTTCCATCGTTATCGGTAGTCTTCCTACACAAAGACGCCAGCATCATCTTCATACATTACAGTAATTCACCATTAGCGGTCTCTACATATTTTACATTTATTTATGCAATACTATTGTCTTCTTTACTGTGTGTAATGTAATACCTCATCCACTCTGTCACCAAATGAAGGATGTTCACCAACTGTCAATGTCCTTGTATCACCATGAAGATCCTTTATCGCTCGTTTCTGTTTGATACATCGGCTTGTAGGAGGAGAATACTGAAAATGTATAGATAAATAAGTGTTACTTAAAATAACATATTTTCATCTATTTATAACTTATCAAACTTTATAATTGTGTCAATATTTTGATATTATTTATAGCTAAATGACAATTGGTACGCCTTAAAACTCTGAACAAGTCTGTACATTACACACAACAACCATTTTTTCTCATCAATAGGTTTTATGTTTTATTTTTTCTTACAAGTGCATTATAGAAATTTATCATAACTGCATAATATAAAACTATATAATTGCATGTTATCACAACTTAGAAAACACTTATGATATTTCAATTGAGCAACTCGTAATAACCATATGCGCATAAAATGTATTGGTGAAGGACAGCACACATAGCCATTGCACAGGATCAAACCTACAACCTTAAGATCCAGGGTCAGATACTATACAACTGGACCAGTCACACCAAAAGATTTTATGAAATGCAATAATAGGTTTGCTATATACATATATTGTACTTTGGAACCTGAGGTCAAAATACATTTTTTCAAATTTTTTTTTTATCATATGCTTGTTTTCAATTTTATGTAGCAAAGTACATGATACATAATTATAATGTAATTTAAATGTATCAATACCCTTCTTACCCGAGATATGACAGGTTTCCGTATTCCAGATGCATACTTGTATCTTAGTACAGCCAGTTCTGGCAGTATATGTGTGATATAAAAGGCAGTCAGTTTTATTCAATAACTCACTGTCCTTATATATTCTTTCAATAAATATATCATACAGGTTGGTTCAAACAACAGAATCACACCAAGGATTATTTAATATGTTCCACTGGCCTTTAACTTGATAATAGTACTTATGATTTATTTTTAATACCATCTTTTCATTTTTCTGTACTTTTAAACAAAAAGCACTGTCAGTTTTAGCAGCCTCCTTGATCATTGTTGTTTTATTTTGTAGAAGGTTCTTAATCTCTAGGAGACCCTCACTGTCTTCTTTCTCCAATACAAGTCCATCACTGCTGGCTCCTAAACAAGGATGTTCCTTTGAAATAGCCAATCCCATTAGTAATACATGAGTATTCTCAAGGCCAGGATCTTTTATTTGTATATTTACATATTCTTTAAGAGTAAATGATTCCTGCTGTAGGCCTTTACTCGTGAACCTTTTTCCTCTGAAAGCGTTATACATAAGAGCAGGATTGTTGTTATTATGTGATCTTTACACAACTTCACCAAATGTAGAGCTAGTTATTCTCAGTTTCCTCTTCTCAATCCATTTTTCATTTTTGATTTGATCTTTTGTTACATTTTCAATGTATTGAATGTCTTTTTCCATTAAAGCTACATTTTTTTTGTAGAATACCTCACATGCTGATTTTAACAATGACTCTGAAATATCAGGCGATTCATCTAGTTTTTGTTTACCATAATGAAGCAAAGCTTTTTTAGATTTACATGCTGATTGACTTTCCTGTTTTCTTCTTCTTTTCCTGTCTTTGTTTGAAGATTTATTTTGGGCTTTCATGCTCTTCACAAATCGTTTTGTTCGCTGTCAATATGTATTTAGAAATGCCTTTCCAGACCTCTTACCAGTTAAAGCCGCATACACGATGGCTGACCATGCTGGTCCCTTTATTGACCGTAATGCAATGCCATAGCACCTGCCATAAAAAGACCCTCGAAGTCATCTTTCCACCATCAGACTTGCAGCGAACATGCATCCATGATTCTGCTAAGTTTGAGGTGAAATTTCCCAACAATCTATCTGCTTTCAGGGCAAGTCAATTTAGAAAGAAATATATATCTTTCATCATCTCTTCATTCCCTTCGATATAACTTTCTTTTCCACCTCTCCTGAGGTCCATGGTATCCTCTGAATTTAAAACTGTTACACTTTCTTTCAAATACTGGAATTGTTGAATAACTGGATCTTCTTCATCAATTGTTTCTTCAACCATATCTCTTTCCACATGATTACCTTTAATCAAACACATGTTTGCAGAAGTCAGTGGAACACTGGTCATGCAATCCCAAAACATGCCTTCCACTGTTGCGAATGTCCTGTTTAATTGTTTTAAAGCAGATTTCTTGTCATTTTCTTTGCTTCGCATAATAATTGCACATCTTACCCCACAAACTATTCTAATAACATTCCTTTTACTAAACTTCCCTTTTCCCTTGTAATAAGGCTTTTCATTGAGAAGATTTTCCAAACTGCCTCTAAGACATTTGCATGCATGGTTAGCACACTCGAGTTTCTTCACATAACATCCCCATACTGGCACCTTTTCTTGAATAACAGAATAACCCTTTACTTCATATAGACGCCTTTGGACACCTCTAATATAGACACCTATGGACACCTCTAATATAGACGCCTTTTGATACCTTATATAGAAGGCTTTTGAATTATTGGGTGAATTATGTTTATATTTACTGACAGAGTGGAAAACAGTGCAGGAAATGTTTAAATTAATCTGCTTTTTGTCAAAGTTAATTTTATATCTGTACAAGTTATCCAGCATGGATCTGAATGAAACACTGCCATAAACATACCATAAAAACATAATTCATGTGAAATATGTTGATATATTTCCGTTTTTATAACTCAACATACCTGTTTTTACACTTTTAGTGCGTAATAAACGTTATGCTCCATGAAATCCTCTCAATTTTCTTAGACCGGAAACAAAATATAAAACAATGGAGATAATTTTGTTTGGTACCCAGCATAATATATGTCATCATATGAAGCTGTCACACAATAGACTGTCACACTTACAGTTGTACTCCGAACTCCATGAGAATTTCCTGAATTCATATTCAATTCAAGCAGAACACAAAAAACAGTTAAAAACATGGGCATTGACTGCTTCCAATTTCACAATTTTGCTCAAAGCGAAAGTAGGGGTGTTTCACAAACAGAAGTCAAATCAGCTAAATTATTCAAAATTCTTACTTCCTAAAAAATCGTCCCATCTGTGTGTGATAGCTATCAGTCCACTCAATTTTGCACCATTCTCTGGGAAAATATATTCCCTTCACAGGTTCACATTGCAATAGTACCTGTCAAGTGCATTTTCACACTTACACCATCTTGAACGACCGCTGTCAATTTTCTATGGAACTATCTCGGAACCATTTTGACGCCCCTGGTTCCTGGTCTAAGTCCATATTCTTCGAGTACCATAATCACTTCATAGCCTTATTACACAAATTATTCATGGGCTAAATAATGTACATGTATTGAAAAACAAAACTTATATAATTATATTTTTAACTTATGTAAATCTGCAGGAAAATAGTTATATATATATTAAATGAAATACGTTACAAATCTGTTTGTAAATAAAAATAAATACCTATCTTTTGGGAATTAATCGGGATGGCGTATTAATATTGTCAAAAGTTGACAGTGAATCGCCTGTTGTAACATGATAAAATGTAAACACTGACAACGTAAAACTTGATGCATTGAAATATATAAATCATTGATCATAATCAAAAGATCAGATGATTGGTATGTAATCTATATATTTCTATGTATGCTATACAAATTCAAATGCAATTGATTGTTTATAAATGATGACTTAAACATCTACATTTAATTTAATAATTGTGATCACATGGTGTTCCATGCAAAAAATGCCAAAATGGCCGTCCATACCTCATGGTGCGTGTATAAAATAGATAATATAGTTTAAAAACCAACACGTCATCATTTTTTGTGCTCCACTGTCTTTTTCTGTGCTATTTCTCTATTCCAAAAAATATGTGTAGCAAGTAATCAATAACGGACCACTTGCGTGGAGCGACATAAAAAATACATTGTGAATTTGGTATTGATTTTGTAATTTACAAGTCTCTAAATTTTTTTTTTTTACATATATACATACTGTTTTATGTATTTTTTAACTACTATTTCATCTGGGAATAAGTCATTTATGTTTACATAGCCTGTATGAGTTAATTGAAAAATTATGAACTTTAGTATCAAATATGGCAATGTAGTTTGGTAGAAAATTATTGATTTATAGAATTTAGTTGTTTAAACGTATAATGCCAACATCCTTTTTTGCATTGAAACATTAATGGGCGTTTCTTAAGTGATCGCAAACCGGCAACATCATCATAATGCTGTAAAACATGACAAGCCTCTGATCAACTCTTTTGAGCTCAAGCGGTCTCCAACGCCTCGTTACTAAAGTGGACGATGTGCATCTGCTGTTCTTACACACAATAATGGACCAGAACCTGTTCTATATAGGAATGCTTATTTATCCAAGTTGTATATACAGTATACGTAATACCGCGAATGCCCATATAAAAACAATCTTGGAAGACGTGCGCAAAGCTTCAACTTCTGTTAGCGTCGGCATTTGTTTGCATTTTGTATCGGCAACTGTTTATTATTCACATACTTGAGTAGCCTTATTACTTTTTATTATTGACGCCATTCTTTACATGGTTGAAAAAAATTTAGACTCGCGGTATTAGGTATGACCAGTATATATTTATCCATTTGATAAGCAAAAAGTAGATCTAGTCTAGAGAATTTCATTCAAGTGTTTTTATCAAAACAATTCACACAATTTTATACAAAAACAAGCTCCATCATCATCAATGTCATCATCTATCATATCATTATAATCAATCATCATCTTCATCAAACCAAAAATGGAGCGCGTGGAGTAGTGGTAGAGCACCGAACTTATGATCGGAGGGTCGTGTGTTCCATCCTTCGCCACGGCTATGTGTGGTGTCCTTGAGCAAGACACTTTTTCCGCATATGCTTTGTACTGGTTCTACCCAGGAAGACTTTGAGGATGATTTGTCTAAGTTGTAAGAACTTGTTTCACAATCGAAGTAAAACAAATAAGTTTAAACTAAACGAAAAATGCCGCGGACGAACCGGTCGGTTGGCGAAACCACTGTAATTCGTCCTGCCTTGCCCAAATATAAGGCAATGTTGGATCTGATGTACGTGATATTTTACATAGACAGTTGTATAGAACTTACCTACAACAGCCATAGACCGTTACTTGAATGTCAGACGATACTGTCATCGTAAAAACCTGCCGTTGCTTTATTTTTTGTGAAAAGCAAAATGTAACAGACGAAATTTGTAGCAACATGGGAAATTTTATGTAGGACATCATGACGTCAAGCGCATGCGCAATACGCTGTTCAAAACTTGTAGAATGGAATAGAATAGAATATTTTATCCAGAAAAAAAACATGCAAGCATGTTTGTCGGCCTATATGGATCTACATCGACATCACATTTAAGCTTAGTTATTCTACATAGGTTAGAAGTAACTTTCCGCCCACTAACAGCACACCTGACTAAAGTTCTCAGTTTTAGACCTCGCGCCTGAATGCTAGGAACCTCAGCCTTATCACCCAAATTCATCAATGGGGCGCAAACAGGGGCTCCTTACAGTCGTGACTTCGCTTTTAATTTTTTTTTTGTATTATTTCATAATAATACTTCCCTAAAGTCACATACATGAAGAAAATGCAGTTATTTCGGTAGATTGTTAGTCACTTTTGCAATCAGTCAAACACCACCATGTAAATTGTTCATTCTTATAGCTTGTAGACTGATAAAATTTCATATGTCTCCAAATCCATGATACGTATTAATCGTTACTACTTAAAATGATACTAAATGTGGTGCAACTATTGTTTATAAATATATATTTTAAAAACTTTAAATACATCTTTATGTCATGTTTGATATAAAACATAAGAACATAAATATCATTTCTTCGTGTTTCTCCGTGAAGACATGATAGTTTATATTCGCTGTTGGAAGGTTTGAAAATAAATAATACATACGTTACATGCATTTTAAGCACGTATGAATGGTACTGAAACGAAAACGTGCGTCTCCTATCAATTGGTAAGAAATAGCAATATGTGTTCTATACACTTTGTTGTCTAAGACACAACATAGTATTTATAAAATGTCAAATATCATCAAAATTGGAGGTGACTTCAATTGTGCCATTAACAGTAAACTGGACAGGAAAACACGAGCCGGTAATTATGAGTGATGAGGGCTTAACGGAACTCTCAGGTATGATAGCTGAAATCGATATCGCAGTTGAGTACATTATTTTTTTCACGGCATATCGAAATCGCGAATTGATTTTTGTGTAAAAATACGCCATATTTTTATATTCAGATCACGACCCGGTATCAACGAGGCTTAATACCGAAATCACAGAACGCGGACCGGGACTATGGTAAATGAATACCTGTATTCTTTCACAACTTGAATACCAAGAAATTATTAGAACATTCGGAAATTTTGGAAAAATGAAAAACACAAATTTAACAAAAAAAGAGAATGGTGAGATATGACAAAACACAAAATAAAGCATATTTCAATTGACTAGTGTAAACAACAAGCGCAAAGATATAGAAAATACAGGCTCTAAAAAACAAAATCCAACTTTTAAAACGAAACAACTCTTTGCACAAAAAAAGAAAATTCACTACCTTACATCTTTAAACATTTAAACATATATAAAAAGGCATCAGGTGCTCAAATGAATAAAGACAAGACCACTGGTCTTTTTATTGGAAGACTAAAAAATAAAACGCCAACGTACAAAAACCTTAACTGGACTTAAACAGTCATAAAAACATTAGGAATGTACCATGGATATCATATAGACAATAAAACAATTTGGCTGGAAAAAATAGAATAAAGAACTGTCTGCATATGGAAGGCACGAGACCTTACTTACCAGGGCAAAGTATTAATACTTAAAACTTTTGTTTTATCACAAATAAATTTTAAACTAGCAATGCGAGGTATTCCAGAGTTGTACATTAAAGAATTACAAAATATAATGCTAAATTTTTGGTGGAGCTACAAAAAAAACACACACTTGTATATCTACCAAAAGCATGTAAACGGAGGGTTGGATATGTTAGACTTGGAAATGGTTTGTTTATGCATCAATCAAAACAACTTACAAAATAATTTATTCTGAGCTTGAACACTGGAACGCTATCGGAAAGTACTATTTAAAATCAGCTGATGGTCATTTTGCCAAAAATTACCTCCTTTGTAAGATTTCTTCAAATATTGGCCTTACAACTCCAAAACAGATTATACCGTTTTACAGTGACATAATTACAGCTTGGGCAAAATTCCGTAAACACTTTGCACCACACACTATTGATGATGTGAAAAATATGCCGTTATTTGGGAATCACGAAATAACTTTTAATAAAAAGCCAATTATCTTTAAGTAATTTCTAAAGAGTGACACAATTACATTTCCAGTATATGGAGCGATAAAAAACGTGCATTTATTTCAGTGAATGATCTTCTAAAGAAATTGAAGTACAAACATTGGATATCAGTGTGATCGATACTTAAAAAATCAATACCACAAAAATACATTAAAGCAGTGATTACCGGCACTGAATTTGATATACATAACAGACAAGTTAAATGCAACTTAACAGGAACAGTCCCGATTAATTTCAATAATCAAATGAGTATGCCAAATAAATTAAAAATTCGTCATATTATGGCAAATTTGAAAAACAAACATGAAAAACTAAGCACTGAGGTAAAATGGGAACGAAAGCTACTTTTATACAATATTAAATGGGAAAATATTTGGCTAAATATTAACTTTGCGCTCGCATCGAGAAAAGCCAAACAATTTTAATGGAAATATTTGCATCATGCTATTTTCACAGAACGCAGGTTAAACATAATGCATCTGTCACACGATATTTGCAATCTTTGTAATAAAAATGAGAAACTCTAGCACATCTCTTCTTTGAATGTGAAACCGCAATTTTGAATGAAATCTTAACTCTCTCCGACGTCATTTTTGGCTTGCCTCGGTGTCCTGGGGAACTTAATACAGTAAATGGAGTAATGCATGAGACAAAATAACAACTGTGGAAATTCAGAAATAAGCATAAATTTATTACAAAAATACAAAAGATAGGGAATCTGTATTCTAATATTGTATCTTCTCTAAAAGATCAAATAACGTACATTGGTCTGAACAAAGAAAAATAAAACAGTTATTAATTACATCCTTTCTTTATAACAAAAGAAAAAGCGGAAATCTAAATATCGAATATTGTATTTCTTTTTAAGCAAGATGCGACTGAAAACAAATCTGTGAAAACTTTACAATGTCATGGAAGTTTTCATTGGTTCAAAAATTAATTTTCTTTTATTACTGTCCATATCTCATGTCTTGCTTTTCGTTTCGGTGAGATACTGAACACTGACAAATTATAAAGAAAAGAATAATAAAAATACTGAATTCATACAGATAACCTCTTACTATTATGATAATCATTATTTATTAATTAGTATTATAACGTAAAATAAGTTTCTCTCATTGAATGAACGAACAAACGAACGTATAAATGAGTGTAATTAAACAATGAAATGAATGAATGTTTATAAAACTTGATGACTCAATGAATAATGCATGATGAATATGATGATTATTAAATGATGTTGGGATATACATGTTAATTCAATATATCAAAATTCTATATTGTCATGTTATGTTAATGTTATGTATGTGTATGTATAAACAATAAACGGGTCATTAATCTTTGCTTAAAAAAATCATCAAAATTATACATACGTTATCGATACATACGTTACAATATAACTCGAAACTAATAAGAAACTGCTAGATAACCACCGGAAATGCTAGCCCTAGTCAATGTGAAGATTCATTTACCGCCATTTAACGAAAAGATTTAGTTTAAATGACAGGGTTCATGTTTGGAAGTTACTGCACGAGTTGTGCACCTTGTGGTTATAATCAGGTACGTTATTTAAATTACCTGTATTAAAAAAAATATATGGTGTGTATCTATCATTGTTAATGATTTAAACAGTACACTTATGTATGCACATGATCTCGATAGTGTACATGTATGCTGTATATACTGAGCAAAACAACTGATACGTACGTTACCGTCGGTCACTTATGTATCACTTTTTGTAAACCGACTTAATTACAGCAAGAAGTGTTTTATCAATCTTAAAGGGATTATATTGGCAAGTAACACAAACACGCTGTTAATCCAAACTTTTCCTGTACGCAGTGTGCACAAAATAATGCTTATGCTTTGACGTATAACCTAACAGTAATTGAATATTGGCCAACACTTTAATACGTCCTTCAAAAAAATATTGCGCAATGTTTAAATTGAACTCCGTAAATCCTCGAAAACTAGATCGGGAACGAGTCTTCACGATGTTATCCGATGATTGATCGGAAACCCGAAAGCGGTTCGTTGAAAATGGCGAATGTAAACAAAAACGAAAACGTGGCTTCAGAAACCCGATGTCTGTAATAAAGAGGTTATGCAATTAGACACTTTAGACGCGTACATCTCTAAGTTATAAGTATATTTTCATGCTGAGCGTGTGTATCTAGGACAGGGAATTGACGGTAATATACCAATAAAATCTCTTTAATGATATATGTATATATAGAATATACCATAATTAATCAAAACATGAACTTGAGTAATTCTCAGATAAAATATAATCTGGATGGCATAACGTTCATTAACGACAAACTTACCCGTGATTTTTCCACATGACCTAGTTCATGGTTTTTAGTTTAATTATATTGGATGTTATATGCAATAACTTCAAATGTTTTTTATTTCAAAAGTTAGCAAAGGACTCTAAACTATTAACAATGTAATTTTGCTACGTAAATGACACCCTAATCCCTGTAATACCTTTAGCAAAACGTGACACTTACGACGTTTCCGTCGGTAATGTATGTATCACATTTTCAACAAGAAGTGTTAAGTCACGTTTTAATCATTCTTTATTTATAAAACAAACCATCATTGATCGAAACATGAACTAGAGTAGTACCCGGATAATATAATCTGGATAACCTGACGTTCGTTTA
This sequence comes from Panopea generosa, assembly GCA_029582155.1. Taxonomy (NCBI): domain Eukaryota; kingdom Metazoa; phylum Mollusca; class Bivalvia; order Adapedonta; family Hiatellidae; genus Panopea; species Panopea generosa. The sequence goes on along the minus strand of CM055911.1, from coordinate 13,048,167 downwards.
CGCAACAGCTGGTTGTGATTTTGTTACAGTATCAATTCCATAGTTCTCGGTTCGATAATATGTTATGTTGTACAAATTGTTCATTATGACTTTTAATAAACTAGTTGTTGAACAGTCAGCAAATGACTCTCATAATTTTATCTGAATTTTATGGATGGGCATAGAAATCAAGCATGAATGTACAGTTCATCTATGTAACAAGATGTGAGACATGTTTGAAACAAGAGACAATGAATAAAGTACAGCCCAAACCGATGAAGGATACAATAAAACTACATGCATGACAAGCGATACTACCAAACTTATGTCTAAAGAAACATCGTGCTATTGTAGGGTTTTGAATTAGCGGGGACTATTGTGTTAGTTGGAAAGTACAGTCCTTCTTGCTTGCAGTGACAAGTATTGAGTCCAATCGTCCGTCAGTATCCGAGACACCTGGCACGGATACGGCCCAGTCTAGTCCCAAGGTGCAGACATCTGTAGGCATAGTACCACCATTGGAAAAAGAAATGCATCCGTGGGATAGTCGCGTAATGGCAGTTCTCAATAATCCTTGTTTCTTCTTCTTTAAAAATGCATTTTCCATATTTTAATGCTCATTTTTTATTTGAATGGCATTATTATTATATTGTGAAAGCGTTGTCATGCTTTAATTGTGAATTTTGGGGAAAAAAAGATACATGGAAATTAGAGCATTGATATAATTATAATTTTGGGAGTATACTTTCACTTTGTCAACAGTGTACACACTGAGCACAAAAAACATCTCTTATATAACACATGGTCCCTACTTTACTCATTATATTTTGGTAGTGCAGAGGTTGACAAACAGTCAAATGAATGGCAAGCCTTCAATTTTTTATTATTTGCTATAAAATAAAGAAAACAAAACAATGGTAGGCTTAAACCTATAACGACATATGTAGAAACATTATCAAGGATTTAAAAAATACTACTATTGATACTCTTGTTGCAGCATTGTACGATGGTATATGAAACATAGGTCATATAGGTCAAGGATATTAAATTAGTGAAGGTTATTTGAAAATAATTTTATGTTCCGTGCAAAACGACTGTATAAATGGCCACAACGCGTAGATCGACGTTGGAGTGATAGTTCACAACTTCTATGCGAGACATCTCTGTTTCCAACGACTTTATCAACTGTAAAAAGGATTAACTGAAAAAGTTAAGAATCTACTGCTAAACATGTTAATTAATGATACATACGTTACCAAAGACTCACGTGCTAATTTACAGTTAAATTCGTCTGTTTGGAGTTTATTTTAGTGCGCAAAACTAAATAGGTGTGGAAAACGATCAACTAATGGATTTTGAACGAGTGTTACTTGCCGGATGGTCTTCATAATGTACAGTTTCAACTATGTGACAACAGCCACGATTTAATACATACGTTTCTGTACATGTAGATGTTCAGGTTCGAGTTTAATATTTGTTTTAAAAGTTAAATGTTTTCCTGTTTTAAATGGTCGAATGACTATTGTTCAACGTGTGTTCTAAGGTGTAGATTTTGAAGTGATTGCAATGGTGCACATATATGTTGTATGAATTACAATTGTATTAAGTAAAACCTTCATCCGATTGATAAACATTTTTTAAAAACATAGTATAATGACACAAATTAAGAAAAGTTAATAAATAATATGAGCATATCTATTGACGTGGACACATTTTTTAAGACTATGTATTCCTACAACTCTCGTCAACCCTGTTTAAAACACACATTATATTTCACAGAATTACGATACATATGTTACATTAGGGTGTGTGGCAAATATAAATATATCAATATGTATATCAGTTAGTCAAATCCAAGAACAGATATGTTTTGATTTATAGATATGTAACCGGGGTTTACTCTCTCTATGGAGTCCTGGTTATTTGATTTACAACTTTTTACAGACTTTCTTCATTATACAATTTTATTTGCCGCATTTTATCACTGAAAATACATATAACATTACATATAATATATACAGAGTAACAATTTATCACATATATTACACATTCAATACTGTGTTATTGTCAGTCACTTCAATTAATTATTGTATTCTATTGTTAGTTTGATATTGTCAAATTTAAACCCAATATATAATTATGTGGGATATTTCATGGTTAAGATGAGATTACAAAATATGCAGTGCAAAGCGGGAATACTTCAGAGGTCACTTATGATAATTTACCCTGTCACAAAATAATGTAACTTGACTAAAGATAATAAAATAAACTGTGTTTATGGGCATTTACTGACATCTGTACAGGAAGTATACTGATAAATTATGATATTAGCGGAAGTAATTCTCAAGAAACAAGTTTTAAACAGAGATGAGTTTTACTTCTGGGGGCAGATATACTTTGGAAAGCAAGGTATATGGTCATGTAGGAATTTTAGGCAGTTTACTTAGAGAAGGCCAGGTGTTCAGATGGGTTTTAGATGGTTGGGTGTTATAGAAATGCAAGTTGCGTTGCATGATACGATCGAGATAATGGGTAATGTTTAAAATAGGAACTGATACAAAAATGGGAACATATTTTGAACTATATTTTAAAAACTGCACATGTGTTGAATAGAATTCATTAAAGTTTAACAGTTGTAACAATGTAAGAAATAAATGTATATAGAAAATCATGCGTTATGTGTTAATGGTGTACGATGGTGAAACAATACACATTTAAAATACATTAAGATAAATATTACAATGATTTAAACAATAGCTTGCTTTTTCTTATGATTTAATAAATTATCCTGATTCCAAACTGTGTTCATCTTTTACTTATAATGCTTTACACAATTTAACATTTTACTATATTTAAATCATCATTATAGTTAAGAGCAATAATTCATGGTACAATAAATAAGATAAACATTACAATAAAGAATACATGTCACTTACAAGTATATGGTAATATGACGGTGAACTGTTTTAAGCTTTTTCACACACACTAAATCTTTATCCTAAATATAATAAAAAAGAAACAATTGTCATATTTGTACATCGTGTACATTTATAAAGCAAATCTATATTTTCCTTATAAATTCTATATGGAAATACAACATTACAATGTATAAATATTTACTCTATTTCTCACAGATTTCCACCAATGTCTTAAAATTCAGATACGCGGACGCATGAACACACATATTTCTGTTATATATGTGTTTTATCACATCAATAATAATTATATAGTTATTTACACAGATATACGTACTGACAGACATACATTTTGAAACTCACATTTACATATATTCTATGAAACATATTCAACAATTAATTGCTGCAGAGTACATTATGGTAAATAAATATCCAAGCTATATGATTCCAATGCAAGTGTATTAACAAACTGATTAACAGCGCAAATTCGGTAATACACTTACATGCAACAATGAAAAATAACATAGAAATAATTTGAAATATACTTCACATGTGTCAACTTTATAACATTATACAATAAAACCATGTATATATCACCCCAAATTTCCAAATCCATATATAAGCTTAGTCAGTTGTTTATCTAAGGTATTTACTGATATTTACTGGTATTTTAAATACACGAATTAATAGATTGGAAATTTATATAATATATTGTAAGTGACGCTCAATTTGGATTTAGACGTGGAAGGTCGACTGTTTGTAATATTTGCAATATTTGTACTTAATAAGTAAAGTTAAAAATGACCGCTTAGCTTGTACCTTTGTACACCTAAAGAAAAGTTTTTGATAGTATTTATCGGAATAGTTTATGGTTTAAGCAAAATCGATTAGGTGTTAATGCTAAATGTTACGAACTATTCGTGACATATATTCAAATGGGAAAACATGTGTTAGGGGATGTAATTCCTATTCCGAGTTTTTTAATGCACTATCTGTTTAAAACAAGGGAATGTAATTTCTCCTCTGTTGTTTTCACTATTTATAGAAGATCTAGAACTGTACTTGTGCGAAGATCCAAACTGTGGTTTGAACCTGTATGACATTACATTTATTTTAATGTTTTTTGCTGATGATACGGTGATATTAGGTAAAAAACCCGACGGATCTACAAAATAGAATTAATCTCTTACATAATTATTGTGAAACTTGGGGGTTAGAGGGGAATTCTGCTAAAACTAAAATTGTTGTACTTCGAAAAAGGGATCCTTTAAAAATCGATAAAAATTGGACTTTTAATAATCAACCATTAGAAGTAGTGAATGATTGTTATTATCTGGGCACTGTTTATAATTATACCGGTATCTTTTCTCTTAATCAGACAGCATTGGCTGGAAAGGGTCTGAAAGCATTAAACATTTTACTGGCAAATATTCGTAAATATTCATTGAAACCTAAAACTGTCTGTCAATTATTTGATGCATTTATTGGCTCAACTCTTAATTACGCCTTCAAAATCTAAAGTAATCGAAAGAATACATCTGCAATTTTGTAAATATTTGTTAAATATTAAAACTTCGACATGTAATATGGGAGTATATTGAGAGTTAGGTAGATATCCCTTGTTTATAAATAGATATGTTCGTATGATTAAATACTGTACTAAAATTGTTTAATCTGATAACATTATTATTAATTATATATATAATCCACTACTTATTGATTGTTATAAAGATGGTAAGAATTGCGTAAAAGACATCAAATGTCTACTGGAAAATTATGGATTTTAGTATATATAATCAAGTATTGATGGTGATAATTTGTTAAAATTTCATTTGGTTTTTAAAGAGAGAGTTTTTGATAATTTTAAACAAAAATGATTTAATGAAATAGAAAACAGTCGTTCGTTATGTACTTATAAGATGTTAAAAATACTTTTGAAATTTATTTAGATATGTTTCCAAGAAAATTAAGATTAAGATTATCATCACATCAGTTAAACATTGAAACCGCCGGGTCGTTATGCTCAGAACAGAGTATGTTTAAATTCATTGAGTTAATGTAAAGTAAGAAATATTCAGTTTTATTAAATCTTTGTAAATATTTTTATCAAGCTTTTGGTGTTCTTAAATCCTTGTGTAATCAAAATGCATAAATGTTTTTATCTATCTATTTGTGTTGATCTACTCAAGTATATAATGACAAAGTGTGTTAAATAGGTTATTTATATTTGTCCAACCTCAAAAGAAAATATTTAATATAAAGGTATTTAGATATATCTAATTTAATTGAATCTAACATTATTAATTATGTGTCTATTATCTACGTGTCATGTGTTGCATATATCATTTGAATTTGTATGTAATGAGAAACATTATATGTTTAAATTACCGAATAAAATTATTTGAATATTGAATCTTTAAAAAATCTACTATTTATACTCTTTTTGACCAATGAAATTTTAAACAACCGAATGACCAGTGTAACTGACCATTCAACATGATTAGTACACAATTTCCAATATTTAATACCATATTTGGCAGTTACAGTAAGTAAGTAAGTAAGTAAGTAAGTAAGTAAGTAAGTAAGTAAGTAAGTAAGTAAGTAAGTAAGTAAGTAAGTAAAGTTTATTCACGTACATATAGGCATCCGGCCCATCATACAACTATACAATAAGAACATACACAAGAATGACCAACAAAATTAATGTAAGTATTTTTCAGGATTTAACAATGATTTAGAGTTTCTATATGTATCGGCTTTACTTGTACCATTCAAGAATTCAAACCACTTCTGCAAGTAACTATCTAATATATCTTAATATAGTAGTTATGGTTGAGTAATCTTTTCGAAAACCTGCTTGAGATTCATCAATGATATTGTTTTCAATCTGTCATTCAAAATGCAAGTAAATATTTTACATAGAGCGTTTATCAATGAGATACCCCTATAATAATTTGGGTCTAATGTGGAACTATGTTTGAGTATAGGTGTTATAATACCTTCACCCCATGCATCGGATACATTTCTACTTGAAAAAAAAAATCATTATACAGTTTAGTTAAATTTAGTAATACGGGGACAGCTTTTTCCAAATTTATTGTTTGAAAATGTTTTAGTTAATTTTGTAGAACATCATAAACATTTAGATGTTACTTTATGTCATGGTGAAAATGGCATCAACACACAAATAATATTATTTCATCAGCTTCAAAATTTTTAGGCATGATGCGAAAAATCAAATTTACTCTAAATCGGAAATCTCTAAACCAAATATATATATCATTTCTGCGACCAGTTTTTGAATATGCATCAATTGTTTTTGATACTTGTTCACAATATGAAAAAGATAAACTAGAAAAATACAACACGAAGCAGCTAGAGTGGTTACTGGATTGACGCGTTCGGTTTCTTTAAATAAGTTATACACTTAAATCGGATGTTTATCTCTATCAGAAAAAAGAAAATATCAAAAATATATTATTGCATATAAACTTAAAACAGGAATTCTACCCGATTATTTATTTTCTCTTTTTCCAGAAACAGTAGGAGTAAATACATTTACAACGTACGAAATTCTTCCGATTATGTTGTTTTTAACACAAGAATACAACTATTTGCAAATTCGTTTATTCCGTCATGCGTATCTATTTGGAATACACTTTCAGAGTACATTCGTAACTCAGAGACTTTAACGATTTTTAAAACTCATATTACAAACATGTATTTTAAAACGCAAATGGTACTATCGTATTATCTAACTGGTAGTCGAATTTTATCAGTTTTCCACGCTCGTTTGAGAAACGGATGTAGTTACCTTAAGTTTGTTACATTTTTAAATTCTTTAACACTTGATGCCAGATGCGACGGATGCGGTAATGAAAACGAAGACGCCGAGCACTACTTTATGCAATGTTCTATATACACTGATAAACGACTTCGTCTTTTTCGTTCCTCACGTCATTTTCATCCCTTACGTACACGAGTGTTATTATTTGGTAAGAGTACATATACCAGTGACAAAAATACATTTATATTTACACAAGTACAACAATGCATTAAAGACACGAAACGTTTTGTCAACACTTGACTCTCAGCTTCAGATATTCAATTTTATGCAGCCCTTCAATGTACCGGAACGATATAATGACAGCACTTTAAAACATGTTATGTCTTTTCTCTCTTTTTTCTCACCTAATCTATTTATTTTTCTTCATTTTTATTGTTGGTTTACATCCTATTGATTGTTAAAATTGCTATCTGGATTCTTATGTAATTTTTGTATTTGACCCCCCATCGAGCCCTGGGGCCCTTTTGCCATGAACTTGATCAATGGCTTGCAAAATATCATCGTCAATTATATCTGTATTAAGATACTCATTTTCAATATTACGAGTTATATTCGGGAAATTATTAATACCATAACCATAGTTTTGTGTGTTAAACAAATTTTGAAAATGAGTTAACCACTTCTTGCTAGAGATAAATTTGTTACTTGTGACGTAATTTTTAACGTTTGAACTTTAAATTGTATTCCAAAACATTTTTCGGTTCTTACTGCATTCGACAAGTTTTTGACAATTTTTCTGTTGGAATAAAGATTTAGTATTTTAACACATGAACAGTTGAAGGTCTGTTCTATGATTCGTAAATCTAAATTTTCTTAGACGTTGAAACTTTGTATTTTTGCTTGGCTTCATTCATCATTCCACCAGACTGACTGTTGATCTTTTCAGAAAAGGGTCAATTTGAATCAGAACGTGTTATTAAAGCATATCATTGATAAAATTTAAGAAATCTATAATTCATTTTGTGAAATCATAAATAGATTAAGTGATATTATAAAGTCAATTTATTTTATGATATCATGAATTCTATTAAATGATATCAAAAAATTATTTACCGGTATTTATATCATTGAATAAAATTCAAAATGGCGTTTAATTGAATACCCAATAGAAAAAGACATATTTTAAGATATCAAATAATCAAGTTATAAATATATTGAGATCATTTTGTGATACTTTGGAAATAAGAATTTGTGATGTCCATAAATGAATTAATTATATCATAAAATTAATTTATATATGACAAGATATTGAATATATAGAAAAACGGTTGGTCAGTCATAGGTAAGAGCTTTATATTTTGGGGATAATCTGATTTTTTATTGATAATTGTATGGATTAATTTATTATGATTATATAAAATATATATTTGGAATAGACTTAAATTTTATTTTACAATTGCTAATTTCATATAATTTTATAAAATATGCATTTGGACTATACATAAATTTTACTCTATAATTTCTTATTGTTTTATTTAATTTCATTTGAATATATGTATATCAAATATGTATTTTGGTTATACTTATATTTTATTTTACAATTGCTAATTGTTTAAATTTATTTCATATAATTATATAAACTATGTATATGGATATTACTTAAATTTTAATTACAATTGCTAATTGTTTTATTCAATTTCATATGATTATATAAAATATTTATTTTGAATATACTTAAATTTTATTTTACAACAATAACTCATTGTTTTAGTTAATTTCATATAATTATATAAATTATGTTTATGGAACATACTTAAATTTTATTTTACAATTGCTAACTGTTTTAATTAATTGCAAATAATAATATAAAATATGTTTTGGTGATATATTGAATTTTTATTGATTATTTGGTAAATTAATTCCATATGATTATGTAAAATATATATATGGGATATATTTAAATTTTATTTTACAATTGCTAATTTTGTTAATTAATTTTATATAATTTTGTAATATATATATTTGGAATATTTATAAATTTTACTTCGCATTTTCTAATTGTTTTAATTAATTTCATATGCATATATCAAAGATGCATTTTGATATGATTAAATTTTATTTTATAATTGCTAATTGTTTCATTTAATTTCATATGATTATAAAAATATGCATTTGGATATACTTAAATTTTATTTTGTAATTGGTATTTGATTTATTTTATTTCAAATTATTATGAAAAATGTGCATTTGAATATACTTAAATTCTCTTTTGTAATTAGCATTGTTTTATTTAATTTCACATGAATATATCAAATATGTATTTGAGCTATAATTTTATTTTACAATTGCTAATTGTTTTATTTAATTTTATATGATAATATAAAAGATTTATTTGAAATACAATTATTTTTTATTTTACAATTGCTAATTGTGTTAATAAATTTCTTATAATTATATAAAACATATATATGGCATATACTTCAATTTTATTTTACAGTTGCTAATTGTTCTAATTAATCTCATTTGCTTATATAAAATATTTATTAGGATAGCAGTTATATATTTGGAATATACTTAGATTTATTTTACAATTGCCGTTTTAATCAATTTCATATAACTATATTAAATATTTATTTAGTATATACTTATTTTTTTTGGACAATTGCTAATTGTGTTCAATAATTTCTGATAAATATATGAAATATGCATTTGGATATAATTAAATAAATTTTCTGTAACAATTGCTAATTGTTTCATTTAATTTCATATGATTATAAAAAATATCCATTTGGATATACTTAAATTCTATTTTGTAATTGGTAATTGTTTTATTTCTTTTCATATTATTATAAAAAAAATATGGATTTGGATATACTTAAATTCTATTTTGTAATTGGTAATTGTTTTATTTAATTTCCTATGAACATATCAAATATGCATTTTGGCTATAATTTTATTTTACAATTGCTAATTTTATATAATTTCATATGATTACATAAAATATGCATTTGGACTACATTAAAATTTTATTTCACAATTGCTAAATGTTTGATTTAATTTTATATAATTATAAAAATATATGTATATAGAATATATTTGATTTTTATTTTACAATTGCTAATTGTTTTAATTAATTGCATATAATTATATTAAATATGTTTTGGGGATATACTGAATTTTTATTGATAATTGTGTGAATTAATTTCATATGATTATGTAAAATATATATTTGGAATATACATAAATTTTGTTATACAATTGCTTATTGTTTTGATTAATTTCATATAATTATATAAACTTTGTATTTGGAATATACTTAAATTTTCTTTACAGTTGCTAATTGTTTTATTTAATTTCATATGATTATATAAAATATGTATTGGGAACATTCTTAATCATTATTTTACAATTGGCATTTGTTTTAATTAATTTTTATGATTATATAAAATGTTTAATTGGAATATACTTTTTTTCATTAATTTTTATTTTACAATTGTAAATTGGGTTAATTAATTATATAAAATATATATTTGCAATATAATATTTTTTTTACAATTGCTTATTGTTTTAATAACTATCATATGATTATATAAAATGTATATTTAGAATCAACTTAATTTTTATTTTACAATTGCTTATTGTTTTAATTTATTTCATATGATTAAATAAAATATGTTTTTTGAATATACGTAAATTTTATTTAACAATTGTTTATTGTTTTAATTAATTAAATATAATTTTATAAAAAAAATTGAATATATTTAAATTTTCTTTACAATTGCTAATTGTTGTAATTTATTTAATATAATTATAAAAAATATGTTTATTGAATATATTAATTTTTTTTTTACAATTGCTATTTTAATTAATTTCATCTAAATATATCAAATATGTATTGGGCTATACTCAAATTTTATTTTACAATTTCTAATTGTTTCATTTAATTTCATATGATTACATAAAATATGCATTTGTATATAATTAAATTTTATTTTACTATTGGTGATTGTTTTATTTAATTTCATATGAATATATCAAATATGTTTTTGGGCTATACTTAAATTTTATTTTACAATTTCTAATTGTTTTATTTAATTTCATATGATTATATAAAATATGTATTTGGGATATACTTAAATTTATTTTACAATTTCTAATTGTTTTATTAACTATTACAAATAATTATATAAAATATTTTTCGGGATATACTGAATATTTATTTTACAATTGCTTATTGTGTGAATTAATTTGATATGATTATGTAAAATATATATTTGTAATAGATTTAAATTTTATTTTACATTTGTTAATTTTGTTAATTAATTTCACATAATTTCATAAAATATATATTTGGAAATATTCATAAATTATACTTTACAATTTCTAATTGTTTTATTTAATTTCATATGCCATTTTCAAATATGCATTTGGATATACTTAAATTTTATTTTTTAATTACTAATTGTTTTATTTAATTTCATATGCTTATAAAATATGCATTTAGATTGTAATTGGTAATTGTTTTATTTAATTGCATATAATTATATAAAATATATTTTGGGGATATACTGATTTTTTATTGATAATTGTGTGAATTAATTTCATATGATTATGTAAAATGTATATATGGAATAGACTTAAGTTTTATTTTACAATTGCTAATTTTGTTAATTAATTTTATATAATTTGATAAATATATATATTTGGAATATAAATAAGTTGTTTTTACAATTGCTAATTGTTTTAATTAATTTTATATAATTGCATAAACTATTTATTTGGAATATACTTAAATTTTCTTTAAAATTGCTAATTGTTTCATTTAATTTCATATGATTATATAAAATATGAATTTGGAATATACTAAATTATTATTTAACAATTGCCAATTGTTTGAATTAATTTCAAATGATTATATAAAACTTTTATTTGGAATATACTTTATTTTTTAACAATGTAAGACATAAACTAATTCAATATTGCTAAATAAAAAGTGAAAAATATTATTATTTCTATTAAAATCGCGTGTTCGAACTTCAGCGGTTGACGTCAACTTGTGTTACACCGAGCCCCCTATAAAGCCCGAAACGTTGTGATTCCATTCAGGTGATATCATTTCAACAATTCAAATAATACATTATTTCAAACTTGCTAAATGAAAAATGAAAAATGAAAAATGAAAAATATTATTTTTACTATTAAAATCCCATGTTTTAGTATTGCTAAATTCCAATAAAAAAAAAGAAACGTATGTTCCAATTACAATCCCATGTTCGAACTTTAGCGGTTGACGTCGACTTGTGTTATACCGAGCCATCTATATCCCCGGTATCGCTGTGACTCCGTTCAGGTAATATCATTTCAACAGTTTAAGACACAAACTATTTCAATATTGCAAAATTCAAACTTAAAAAAAAGAAAGAAAAAGAGTTTTTTCCCATTAAAATCCCATGTTCAAACTTCAGCGGTTGACATCGGCATATGTCTCACCGAGCCCCCTATAAAGTCCGAAATGTTATGATTCCGTTCAGGTAATATTATTTCAAAAATGTAACACATAAACTAATACAATATTGCTAAATAAAAAGTGAAAAGCATTATTTTTTTTCATTAAAAGCCCATGTTCGAACTTTAGCGGTTGACGTCGGCTTGTGTGACACCGAGCCCTCTTTAAAGCCGGTATTGTTTTGATTCCGTACAGGTAATATCATTTCAACAGTTTAAGACATAAACTTTTTCAATATTGCAAAATTCAAACTTAAAAAATAAAGAAAAAAAAAGAAGAGTTTTTTTTATATTAAAAGCCCATGTTTGAACTTCAGCGGTTGACGTCGACTTGTATTACACCGAGCCCCCTATAAAGCCCGAAACGTTGTGTTTCCGTTCAGGTAATATTATTTCAACAATGTTAGACATAAATCATTTCAATATTGCTAAATTCAAATGAAAAATGAAAAATATCATTTTTACTATCAAAATCCCATGTTCGAACTACAGCGTTGACACCGGTTGTGATTCCGTTCAGGTGATGTCATTTCAACAGTTTAAGACATAAACTATTTCCACATTGCAAAATTCAAATAAACAAAAATAATAAAATATTTTCCCCTTTAAAATCCAATGTTCGAACTTCAGCAGTTGACGTCGACTTGTATTACACAGAGCCCCCTATAAAGCCCGAAACGTTGTAATTCCGTAGAGGTAATATCATTTCAACAATTTAAGACATTAACTATTTCAATATTGCTAAATTCAAATAAAAAGTGAAAATATTATTTTTTTCTATTAAAATCCCATGTTCCAACTTCAGCGGTTGACGATGACTTATGTTACACTGAGTCCCCTATAAAGCCGGTATCGTTGTGATTCCGTTCAGGTGATATCATTTCAACAGTTTAAGACATAAAACTTTTCAATATTGCAAAATTCAAATTAAAAAAAAGAAAAAAAAGAGAGTTTTTTTTCCATTAAAAGCCCATGTTCGAACTTCAGCAGTTGACGTCGACTTGTATTACACAGAGCCCCCTATAAAGCCAGTTACGTTGTGATTCCGTTCAGGTAATTTCATTTCAACAATTTAAGATATAAATTATTTCAATATTGCTAAATTCAAATAAAAAGTGAAAATATTACTTTTTCTATAAAAATCCCGTGTGCGAACTTCAGCGGTTGACGTCGACTTGTGTTACACTGAGCCCCTTTTAAAGTCCGAAACGTTGTGATTCCGTTCCAGTAATATCATTTCAACATTTTAAGACATAAACTATTTCCATATTGCAAAATTCAAATAAATGAAAATAATAAAATATTTTTCCCATTAAAATCCAATGTTCGAACTGCAGCGGTTGACGTCGACTTGTGTTACACCGAGCCCGTATAAAGCCTGTAACGTTGTGATTCCGTTCAGGTAATATCATTTCAACATTTCAAGACTGAAACTTTCAATATTACTAAATTCAAATAAAAAAAAAAATCAATTAAAATCCCGTGTTCGAACTTCAGCGGTTGACATCGGCGTGTGTCTTACCGAGACCCCTATAAAGTCCGAAACGTTGTGATTCCGTTCAGGTGATATCATTTCAATATTTTAAGATTTAAACTATTTCAATATCGTTAAATTGAAAAGTATATGTATTATTTTTCATTAAAATCCCGTGTTCGAACTTCAGCGGTTGACGTCGATTTGTGTCTCACCGAGCCCCATATAAAGTCTCAAACATTGTGATTCCATTCAGGTAATATCATTTCAACATTTCAAGACTGAAGCTATTTCAATATTGCTAAATTCAAATAATTTTTTTTTTCAATCAAAACCCCGTGTTCGAACTTCAGTGGTTGACATCGGCTTGTGTCTTATCGAGACTCCTATAAAGTCCGAAACGTTGTGATTCCGTTCAGGTGATATCATTTCATCAATTTAAGACTTAAACTATTTTAATATCGCTAAATTAAAAAAATATATATATATATTATTTTTCATTAAAATCCAGTGTCCGAACTCCAGCGATTGACGTCGACTTGTATTACACTGAGGCCCATATAAAGTCCGAAACGTTGTGACTCCGTTCAGGTAATGTTATTTCAACAATGTAAGACATAAACTAATTCATTATTGCTAAATTCAAATAAAAAGATGATTGTTTCCTCCATTAAAATCCCATGTTCGAACTTTAACGGTTGATATCGGCTTGTGTCTTACCGAGCCCCATTTAAAGTCAGAAACTTTTTGAATCAGTTCAGGTGATATCATTTCAACGTTTTAAGACTTTAACTATTTCAATATTGCTTATTTCATATATAAAAAAATTAAAAAGATTGTTTTTTTTCATTGATATTCTGTGTTCGAACTTTAGCGGTTGACATCGACTTGTGTCACGCCGAGCCCCCCCATAAAGCCCAAAACGTTGTGATTCCTTTCTATTCAGGTAACATCATTTCAATATTTAAAGTAATGATTTAAAATAGAGCAATTAATCATAAAATTCTAATATTCGAACTTCAGCAGTTGTTGTCAGTTTCTGCAACGCCGAGTACTTATTAAATAACGATTCTTTAGTATTCCGTTCTGCTAATGCCATTTCATCATTTAAAACATAAAACATGTCGATATTTTGAAAAATAAAATAAAAAAAATGTTCATGGTCGGAAACGGTTAGGACGCAAGTAGGCTAATTTACTGTCTTATAACATGTTTCTTTTTTATTTCTATAAACTCATTTTGTCCATTATTGGTATTTATATCAATTACAACTACTTTGGGTTCAAAATATCTTCAACGGTCAATCAATGTCTAATTAACTATCATATTATAGAAGAAATAGGCGGGGCTTGAATGCATGGGCGGGAAGTACTTTAGGCTTTGACAAAATTGCTAAGTTGTTGGCGATCTGCAGTCCATGAAGTGAATTTGTTCAGTTGATATCAGAAGTTGTTGACAATCTACAGTCCATGAAGTGTATTGATATAGTTGATATCAGAAGTTGTTGGCAATCTACAGTCCATGTAGTGTATTGGTTGAGTTGATATCAGAAATTGTTGGCAATCTGCAGTCCATGTAGTGTATTAATTGAATTGATATCAGAAGTTGTTGGTGATGTACTGTCCATGTAGTGTATTGGTTGAGTTGATATCAGAAGTTGTTGGCAATCTACAGTCTATGTAGTGTATTGATATAGTTGATATCAGAAGTTGTTGGCAATCTACAGTCCATGTAGTGTATTGGTTGAGTTGATATCAGAAATTGTTGGCAATCTGCAGTCCATGTAGTGTATTGGTTGAGTTGATATCAGAAGTTATTGGCAATCTACACTCCATGAAGTGTATTGGTTGATTTGATATCAGAAGTTGTTGGCAATCTGCAGTACATGTAGTGTATTGGTTGAGTTGATATCAGACTTTGTTGGCAATCTACAGTCCATGTAGTGTATTGGTTGAGTTAATATTAGACTTTGTTGGCAATCTACAGTCCATGTAGTGTATTGATTGAGTTAATATCAGAAGTTGTTTGCAATCTACAGTACATGTAGTGTATTGGTTGAGTTGATATCAGAAGTTGTTGGCAATCTACAGTCCATGTAGTATATTAGTTGATTTGATATCAGAAGTTGTTGGCAATCTACAGTCCATGTAGTATATTGGTTGAGTTAATTTCTTTATGTCATTTATTTAAGTGTGTAGAGTGATTTACTTTCATGAGAATACATGTAAGTTGTATATTGACTGTATTACATATGTTCTATCAAAGCCTTTTTGCAGTACTAAATATATATATATCATTAATTATTATTTATGTTGCACAATGTTCACAGTAGTGTCTGTAGTATAAAATGCTATTGGTGACAGATTGGTTACTTCCCTTGAAACATGTAGCATATTGTGCATGATGGGGGAATTTCTTGCTGGACTGAATTGATTCTCTAAACAGTTGTAAAAATTACAATGAAAAATATGTGACCTCAGCAGAGACTCAAACCCACACCTCCTGTGTGATAAGCAAATACTCCAAACAATTCAGGTTTGAATGATATATAGTTTGCTTAGAGAATATTTTTTAGCATCGTGGAGGCATCCTACAATTTGTACATATAATGAAACATAATGAGAAGGAGCCAGGTAGCCAGTAATTGTTTGTGTATTTTGAGGACTAGTGGTAGAATTAAGGTTGGTAATACTATAGACAATGCTGGCTATGAATAACAGTGTCTCTGGCCTGGAGCCAGATTGGAGGAGACACAACCATTTTATAGTTCATATGGTTGCTATGGATAACAGCAAGAAACTTGGGCCAAGGTGACGATGTGTAGGTCATTTATATCAAAATGAACTGTGCATTGACTTTTACTTAGAATCATTGACGGCATGGAATTTACTATGAAATAGTTTATGTAGTGTGTGTCCACTGCCGAAGTTCATAACATATTTGCTAGAGTTATGTTTTAAAGATTTGTTGCATTATTCTCGCAAAGACTAACATAATATAGCATAGAATAGAATGAAATAGCAGCGGAGTGAAAAAGTGTCCATATACTGTTAACTAGTGTAATTCCAATTCTTTTGAGGTATATTTTGTAAAATTGCTGCCGGTATATTTACGTATGATGCAGATATATGTTAGTAAATTTTCTTTGTATTTATTGAAATGGTCTTTGTCCCTTGTATGTCTCGCTTGATATATCGAAACAGAATATATAAGTGACATTATTTTTACATAAACAAGTCTCTTCTGTTCTACTGTACTACTTTAATTCTACAAATACAGTTAAACCTGTCTGATGAAAAGTGTCCTTTTAAGACAAGACGTTTAATACAGTGTAATTTGCTCTGAAAGCATAACAATGAGAATTAGCAAATGTGGCTGTTTAAAACAAGTGGCTGATGAATAGAGGTGACCACCTGAAAAAACAATAAACCAAGATAGATAAAAAAATCTGTCTCTTCTTGTCACATTTTCAATTGTTTATTCATGTTAATTGTAGTTGTGATCACTCCTCAGTTTTCTTTTCTTTTTCAGATATCTGTATCACAGATGTACAATGCTGCGGAAGCCTACGCTGCCATACTGATTGTCCTTTTGGTACTGCTGGTGTCGTCAGCTGTAGACCCCCAGGTTAAACTTTTGCCTTTAACTTTAAGATATCTATGCAACCACTCATTGGATGTGAATGAATCTTTGCATGTGTGTTCACCATCATCAACTGAACACACACAGACAAGAACCATAACTCTGGATTGCATTTGGCACAGTTATGGCCCTTTTTGGATTTAGACACCCAGGGGCGAGCTGTATTGTCTTCTGACAACTCTTGTTTTCTGTTCCTCTGCACTTAATATCTAAAGTTTTGAAAGTTATGACATAGAGAAACTGACTGGATCTTATAACATTCATGCCAGAAACCTTCAGTGTGTAGCATAATGCAGGTTGCAAGTAAGATCAAACATTTTGTGGTTACAAAGTCACATTACAGCAGGGCCTCCGCTGGGATTCGCCAATGTCGCCAAATGCAAAGGAAATTTTTAATTTGCGAAAGATTTTCTTTTTTTTGCGAAAGTGGTTGCGACAAGGAAATCAATGCCCGATTCTCGTATTCAAATTTTCTAAAAAAAACTAACTGTAGAAATTATCTTGGCTAATCCATTTAACTGTCCCCTCGTCCCAATCAACAACCATGACAATTAACAGATTTATCAGCACCCAGCTGTGATATCTTCCTCCGGCCATTGCACTGTCACACATCATAAATTTCAACACGTGTGTATAGGACTTAGACCAGGAACCAGGGGGTCAAAATGGTAGTTCCATAGAAAATTGACAGTGGTCATTCAAGATGGTGTGAGTGTGAAAATGCACTTGACAGGTACTATTGCAATGTGAATTTGTGAAGGGAATATATTTTCCCAGAGAATGGTGCAAAATTGAGTGGACTGGTAGCAATAACACAGATGGGAACTATTTCTTAGACGGTAAGAATTTTGCATAATTTGGCGGATTTGACCTCTGTATGTGAAATAGGGACACCTACTTTCACTTTGAGCAAAATTGTGAAATTGGAAGCAGTTAATGCCCATGTTTTAACTATTTTTTGTGTTCTGCTTGAATTGAATATGAATTCTGGAAATTCTCAATGAGTTTGGAGTACAACTGTAAGTGTGACAGTCTATGGTGCTAATATTACGGTCTATGTGAAATTAATGGTGGTCCAGCTTCTGTATGGAGATGGCTGTTGTGAACGGTGTATTGGAATTTTTGGTAATATTTTCTGCAGGTAGGTTGATATAATTATTATTTTTAAATAAGTTGCATATACATGTGTTTATTAGCATTTAATAACGATTATTAAATGATGAAGTTGCAAATAAGAGGTAAGTTTATGTGTTTTCTCGTATAGTATAACTGTGTAGTGTAGGTTAGTGTCCACATAGTGGAACATGCTTAGTGTGATTTAGTTTAATTCAGGTGAAGTCTATTTAGCTACTGTTTCTGGAAGGTTTAATGAGAAGAACACAGGTAAGTAAAGTTTAATTTTTAATTTGTTCATGTTTTCTTGTATGCATTGCACAACATAATTATCAAAACAATATAATACAATGGTCACTCACTCACTCACTCACTCACTCACTCACTCACTCACTCACTCACTCACTCACTCACTCACTCACTCACTCACTCACTCACTCACTCACTCACTCACTCACTCACTCACTCACTCGCTCACTCACACACACATATAGATATAAACATATTCTATTCTATTCTGTTTTGTTTTGTTCTGTTCTGTTCTGTTCTGTTCTGTTCTGTTCTATTCTATTCTATTCTATATACATTTTATCATTAGAATTTATTATTTTCTGTCTCTGTTTATCACAGTTTTAGCATTTTATTCAGGTGTCTGGTAGTTATAGTCACTCCTTTTTTTTTTAAGTAATCAGATTGTCTATTGTTTTTGAGACATCTATACCACTGATGGCGAGACTCCATTTCACCACGACGCAAAATTATATGTCTATTGTATTGCTTGTCTTTCCTGTACTTTCGGTGACGTCTCATGTCTGCGCCAATTTTTGAAACTGCCTGTCCTGTTCTCTTTGACAGATTAATACCCATGTACTCCAATTTTTTAATTAAAGCAGTAGCTTGTCCATTATTGTTCCGGAGAACAGCTGATGCACATCTTCCACCATAGTTACGGGAGAAGTTCACATTCTTAGGAGCACTTTTTGATAGTGTAGCATTAAATGACCACTGATTGTGTGTTATATTTAAACTGTGTACTTTCTATTGCTTTTTCACATAAGCGTATTTTGATCATATCTTCTAACAGTTCTTTATCACTTTCAGCCATTCTCAATGTTGTGATCTTGTGTGGAGCCAAGAATGCAGAGCGTTCGAACCAGCACGACTTTTGGCCTCCCCCACATACGAAAGCGTTTCTTCGACACGTGCAGTCACCATCATAGTACTGTATTGTGGATTTCAACGCTTTCTTCACAGCTTTGATCATGGAAGGTAAGTCACCACAGTATAACTCTAGCACTTTCTTCACAATTAAACTGCATCTTGATTTTACGTCCAGTGCAAATAATGTCTGAGCTTTTTTAGATGCTTCTCGTGTGCTGCAGCTAACAAACATGTCTTTGCTAAATGTTGCAGAAATACATTTTTGCACTTGTGACCTTCCTATGTGTGCTGGATCAGTTTGCTGCAGGGTTTTGTGACCTGGAAACATGGTTTCATAAATTTCTTGAAAACCTTTTGGAGCCGTGGCGTCCTGGTCTGTTGTTAGTATGCTTACTTTCACTCCTTTTTGCTCAAGTCTGGTAGCTATTGATTTTGCCATCTCATACTCTGAATGTGGAGCTACATTTGGCAAGGTCGCTGTGCAGTCTGCGTGTCCTGGGCATTTCACATCATAGCCCATTGATCGTAAATGCGCACCAACATAGCACAGTTTGTTTTCGATTTCATAATCCAGTATGAAATGATTTTCCGTCATAGACTCGGTAAACACACCAATTGCCTGGGATGAGTTGTCAGGTTTCGTACAGCTAACAATTGTAAGCGAGTTGTATCGACCGTCAAACGAACTGTTCTCCGCTTAGACCGAGATCAGACAGAGTTGTTTGAAGCAGTTGTAACTTCTCCTCCATATCTAACTTTGTCACTTTGACTGTTTCTCGTGCCACCTTATTAGCTGTCTTTTGCATTGCATTCTTAGTTGTAGGCGGAATGTCCAGTGACGCAATAAGAAGACGAGACCGTGTGACACCAATTTGTGTGTCTTGAAGTCCGGCTTGGAATGATACATTTATCGCAGCGGTATTTGGACCAGGCAGGCGGGTCACTATTTCCTTGAAGAACTTGTATTTCTTTGATTTGTAGGTACAATTTACACATCTGAATGTGTATTTCCAAGCCAGTCCCTGCTTTTCATTGCTGTGGATAGCAAAATGAGGTTTTGTACAGGTTGCAGATTCCTGATGACTCTGAGTACAGTCATTGAATGCCTCCATCATTTTGTCATTTTTTCTATGATTTGATTGCTATGATTCTCCCTCGCGATTGATGTCCTGTGTTTTGTTGACTGTTTCAGGCCTGTGATGCAATACTAGCACATCAGCTTCTTGACTGGTATATGTGGACGTCTGACTGCAGAGTGAAAGTGAAGAAGTAGACCGCTTTATAGACCTTTCAGCTGCCATGTTGTTGCTACTATTGGATGAAGATGCTAATGATAATCTGACGAGGCCCTTATTATAAGGTGTGCAGTTTTTCTTGAACATAGCATGTTTCCTCTTTCTTTCACCTTTCATGGTGGAATAATAATATCCCGTGTGTGTGGTACTAAGGTTTATAGTCCCTCCGCCAGGTTATCCCGTGGGCTTGCCCCCGGGCTAGCACAATAGAGTGTGGACTGTAAAAAGATTAATTTTGGAATTTTGATGTTTTCGCTGTTCCGCCGCAGAACTGTTTCTAAAGTTCCTAAAACTGTGAAAAATAGGGATATACCTGTCGGTTAATTTAACATTTAGTTGGTTTATCCCGATATGCCGAGTTAAGGAGATGTATGTTGAAGTGGTGTTGGACATGCCGCCGTGTGGATCTAGATTCCTTGTGTTTGGGTGTTGATTGAGATGGGGTCGATATAATATTAGAGTGTATGTTGTTGTTATTGTTTAAGTTTGAGGGTCACTGATGCTTGGAATTAGCAACGGTGGAGTATGTGTATTGTTGTATATGGACGGTGTATCTTAGAATACCATTGTGTTGTGCGTTGTGTGTGGTGTGTATGAGTCAAGGTTGATCGGGTAAGGTCGGGGAGGGCGCTAGTTATCTTGATTGTGATGGTGTCTTCTTGGGTGGTCATTTTCGGAGGTTGTTGCTCTGTGGTAGGCTGTGCTGCGTAGTTCGTTCTCTAGAAGATACCCGGCAGTACCTGTACCCCACACTTTAGGTGTGACGTATCTAGTACCCCCGGGCTTGTTGGGTCGTCTTCTTGATGTGTCTTCTGGTCACGGCGCCTGTGAATTGGTCAGTTGGCCTCGATCAGTCGTCGTGCCGTCTGGTCCCCGGTACTTCTAGACATCTGGGTGTAGTGAATCTTTGTTAATTGTTAGTGAGCTTGTTATGGGTTGCTTACAAAAAACGGCCTGCTTTATGGGTATTTATAGTTGGGCATTGCCTTTATTTTCAATAAATGATATATAATATATAAAATAACTAGATCTACTTTTTTTTAATATATTTACAGTTAATAGCTACATCTGTTGTGCTTAGCACCATGGTTTCACTAGCACTATGGTATACCGCTACTTGGTGTGGTTTTGGCATAGTATTGCTTGTCTAATTATGGTTATGGTTAGTTGTTAAGGTTAGTGTCTGTTATACTTGTCTTTTCCTGTACCATTCATCAGTTTCCGGTGTTGTGTCCATCTGTCTATTCTACTATTTGTTTGCTCTATATACATTTTACTCTATGTTTATAATACTGCTTTTATTTATGTGTCCCTGTTATAATTACCTATATTTCTACTTATTTATAAAATAGTTGGGTTTGATATGATGTTTTTATGTTTATATATCACTAGGTGAACAGCGCTCACGGAGCAAAGAGCCTATCCGCTTATGGCAGTAAGTGCTATACTGTTTACCTTGTGTATTGGTTTTGTGTTTGTTTATATTGTTTCATATATTGCTTATTGTAATTTCTATTTTTGTATTTAATAGAATATTTGTTTTTATATCGTTTTATATATTTGTTTATTGTATTTTTATTTTTGTATCATCTGGTATCCAGCACCCACAGAGCTAGATCCTAGCCGCTTATGGCAGTTAGTTCGTTACTGTCTACCAGATGTATTATTATTGTATTTTTCGTGTTCAATATTATTTTTGTTGTGTGCTTTTATACCGCTTTATATGTTTGTTTATTGTATTTTTATTTTTGTATCATCTGGTATCCAGCGCCCACTGAGCTAGATCCTATCCGCTTATGGCAGTTAGTTCGTTACTGTCTACCAGATGTATAATTATTGTATTTTTGGTATTCGATATTATTTTTGTTGTGTGCTTTTATATCATGCTATATATTTGTTTATTGTATTTTATTTTTATATCATCTGGTATTCAGCGCCCACAGAGCTAGATCCTAGCCGCTTATGGCAGTTATTCGTTACTGTCTACCAGATGTATTATTATCAATTGTGTGTCGGGATGGTTTTATTTTTACTTCATTTTCATATTTATATACTGTTTTGTTTGTTCCTTTTCTGCTATTTTTATATATTGTTTATTATATTTTTGATTTTATATCACCTTGTGTGCTGCAATCACTTGCCTTGTTTTAAATTCTATATTATTTTGTCTAATCCTGTATCTTCAACAAATTTAAAACAATGTTTCTGACTTGTGTTTTGATTTTTTCCTCTGGATATAGTAGTGTTTTGTTGTTGATATTCGTTAGTCCTAGTTTGAGTAGTTCTGTTTCTAATGTGTATCTTTCTAGCCTATTGTTTGGGCATGTATTGTTTATATTGAAGAAGATGTGATTGAAGGTTTCGTTTTCGCCACATGCTCTACATTTTGTTTCCTGTTTTAGTCTTTTCCTAGTTTCACCTATGCCATTTCGTCCCAGACGTAGTTTTGTGTATGCTTTATCAAGTAACCTTTTATCATGATACTGTTCTATTTTGGTGGGTATTTTACTATCTAGTTTTGTTCTGTAAGTTTTTAGATTTCTGCATTCTTGTTCCCATTCTTTGTTAATTTTTTCCTTAATTATTGTGTTTGTCTCCTTTACGCTTGGTTTAAAATGTTTGTAATTGCCTGTTTTGGACCCAATTTTTGCTATTTTATCTACTGTTTCGTTGCCTTCTATCCCTACGTGGCTCGGTATCCATGCTATTTCGATATTTATTGCTTTTTGTTTGATTGCTTTTATTCCTTGTAGTATTCTGGTGGCTATATCTTCTCTATTTTTTGATGTACCTGTCTGTATTGTTTGTACCGCGCTTAAACTATCGGTGAGTATCACCACTTGTTTTGGTTTATTTATTTGGATCCATGTTAATGCTGTTAATATGGCTATTAATTCTGTTGTGTATACTGATATATATTCGTCGAGTTTGATTCCCTTTTCATATATTACGTTGTTGTTTTTATCGTATATTATTATTCCTACTCCTGTCTGTTTATTTTCTATGTCTTTACTGCCATCTGTGTATATTTTTACGTGGTCCCTATAGTTTGTGTCTATATGGTTAATGGTTATTTGTTTTGCTATGTGAGCTGGTGTTTCTTGTTTTGATATCAGGTTTGTAATATCTCTATCTGTGTTTATCGTATCCAGTTTTGTGATTGATGTGTATATGGGTTCTTTTACCTGTATGTCTGCCATGTCGTATTTTCGAAGTAGGTGTTGTATTTTGTGGGTGTATGGTAATATTTGTTTATTTTTGTTTGTTTCAAATACGTGTATGTCTGTTATCTGTTCATTTATGGGTAGATATTCTTTTAGTCTGTATTGCCCAATATTTTAGTATGTTTTTTTTTGTCTCTGAAGGTGCAGGGGTAGTTCTGCACATTCTATTAGTATTGCTTTAGCGTTTGTTGTTTTATATGCTCCTGTTACTATTCTAAGCGCCTTATTTTGAATTGTTTGTAATTTATCTGTATGTTTCTTTTTCGCTGATGCATATGCTATGCTGCCGTAATTTATTTTGCTAAGTATTAGTGCTTTATATAGATTAAGTAGTGATTTTTGTCTGCTCCATAGGATGTACCTGTGAGCATTCTTAGTAGGTTTAGATCTTTGTTGCATTTTTTCCACTACATATTGTATGTGTTTAGCCCATGTTAGATGTTTATCAAAATACATTCCTAAGAATTTAGCATATGGTGCTATCGTTAATTGTTTATTGCAGAGTGTAACTGTTGGGAATCCTGGTTGTTTTTCTGGATGCTTGTTTTTTGTAACTAACAGTACTTGTGTTTTTGTTGGATTGATTGTTAGTCCCCATTTATCTGCCCATGTTTCTATGGTGTTGAGTATTTTTTGTCCTTTTTTCATTACATGTTTTACATTTATAAAGCTTATCCATGTCGTTCCATCGTCTACGAATTGAGAGAGTTGTGTTTTATTTTGGTATGTATTTTTTTTGGGAGTTGAGTTCGTTTATGGCTTTTTCTAATGTGTTCATAAATATGCAGAATATGATGGGTGATAGTATACTACCTTGTGGGCATCCGTTTTCTGTTTTATGCGATTCTGATTTGGTGTTATTGATTTTAACTTTTATTTTGCGTCCATGTAGAAAGTTTGCTATCCATTTTAACATTCGTCCTACTATACCTATACTTAGGAGATTCATTAGTGATCCTTTGTTCCAGTGTTTATCAAACGCGTTGCTTAAGTCTAAGAATATAGCTAATAGGTATTTGTTTGATAATTGTGCTTTTCTACAATCACTTTCTAATCTAGCTAAATGGTCTTCACATGATCTGTTTGGTCTGCATCCTGATTGGTATTTTGATATTAGATTATTGCGTTCTGCGAAGTTGACTAGTCTTGGTTTGATTTTTTGCATTATTTTTGATAGGCATGGTGTCAGTGATATTGGCCTATATGATGCTGGGTTTTGTTTGTCTTTGCCTGTTTTAAGTATGGGTATAATTATCGCTTCACTCCAGCTTTCAGGTGAGGTGGATTGAGCCCATGATTGGTTAAATAGTTCTAGTAACTTTTGTTTGCCTTTTTCGGGTAGTTGTTTTATCATTTCGTAGTGTATTGTGTCTTCGCCTGGGGCAGTGTTTTGCATTGGTTTAGTGCTTTGTTTAGTTCAAATATTGTAAAGTTTTGGTTATAATCGAGCGTAGTGTAGTCTTGTAATTTTTCCATTAGATTGTAATATTTTGATTCCATTTCTTGTTTTGTTTTTTGAAAGCTTTGAGAGTACTCAGTGTCACTGTTAACATTTTGTTAGTGTTTGACTAGTATGTTTGCCTTTTCTTTATCTTCTATGATAATATTATTGTCCTGTGTTAGTATTGGTATTTCTGCCTGTTTATTTTGGCCTCTGAATCGATTGACTAATCTGAATTTTTGGAGATTATGATCTGTTTTATTGTGGTGATATGTTTTACT
Source organism: Panopea generosa (assembly GCA_029582155.1). Taxonomy (NCBI): domain Eukaryota; kingdom Metazoa; phylum Mollusca; class Bivalvia; order Adapedonta; family Hiatellidae; genus Panopea; species Panopea generosa. The sequence continues at coordinate 13,022,350 of CM055911.1, read as the reverse complement.
AGCGTTTTCTTTATGGCTATGTTACATTCTTCTGTCCACCAAGGATATACTTTTATATGTTTTTTTATGCTTGCTTTGGTGTTTGGTATGGTTTCATTGCATATTTGTTTTAATTCTGTTATGAAATTATGGTGATTAGTTTCGATGTCGTTGTGTTGATTGTTTTGGTTGAAGTGTGTATTGCTTTGCTTTTGAATAAGTCCCAATCTGCTTTCTTTAGGTTCCATTTAGGTGCTATCATTGTTTGTTCTGATTTTGTGTTAAATTGTGTTGTTATTTTGGTGGGGTAGTGATCACTTCCTAGTGTATTTTGTATTACTGAGAAGTTGGATATGTGTGCTATGCTATTTGTTACTATGCATAAATCAAGGGTCGAGTCTTTTTGGTGGTTTTTATTATCGCTTAGTCTTGTGATTTCATTACTGTTCATTAGTATGCAGTTGTGTTCCTCAATTTCATCAATTAAAAGTTCTGCCTGGTTATCACGTCTTGGATCATCAGGGTGGTTCCAGAGGGGGTGTTTCATATTGAAGTCTCCTGTGATTATTGTGTGTGTATTTACTTGATTAAAAAGTTGTCTTCATTAGCACATGTTGTGTATGGTATATAGCAGTTGATTATTCTAGTATTATGTTTATTTCCGAATATGGTTACTGCATTAGTTTCTACTTTTCCTAATGTTGGCATTTTATGTTCTAGGTACTTAATTCCATTTTTAATGTATATTGATAGCCCTCCCCCGTGATCTCCATTAGTTGTCGGTGTGTCTATTGGATTTTGATACCCTAGTAGTTTAGTTGTTTTATTTTGTTTTTGATGTGTTTCCTGTATACATATTACATCTGGCATTTCTTGTGTGTGATTTACAAAGTTTTGTAATTCTTGTTTTTTGTGTGAATCATCTCCATTTAGTCCCCTGGCGTTCCATGACATGATAACTAGGTCTTTATTCTTATATTTTGTTTTCCTGTTATTTTTGTCCTCCATTGTTCCTAGTTATTTTGGTTTTTATTGTTTATTCATAGAACTACCTTTTGTATTGTTTGTATTTTAATATCCATAGTAATATGGGCGTGCTACCTCGGTAGGCATGTTCCATGTGTGTGCGTTATATCTTTGATATTGGTTGTTCCAGTAATTGGTGTGTGTGCTTCTGTTTTGATTGTTGTGCCTTTGGTTGTTATTTTGATTATGGTACCTGTATTTGTTTGGTTGATTGTTTGGTTTTTCATTTGGTTTGGTATGGTATGTGGGTGTTTTTTTTTGTGTTATCGTGTGTGTTTATCGTTGGTGGGTTTGTCTCATTTTGTGTTGTTTGTTCAGTTTCATTGATAGCTTCGTTTATAAGAGCTTCTATTGTTTCTGCGGTCATTTCATCTTTGGTTATTTTTGGTATTATTTTTTCTAATGCGTTTTTTACTTTTTGTTTGAGTATTGTTTCTGTTGTTTGTGGTTTTTGTTATTTGTGTGGTGATTGGGTGGTGTTCTCCAGCTTGTGCTTTTCTATTTAGATATGTTTGTTTTATGTTTGTATTTTGTTTGTTAATTTTATTTATGTATGTTTTGTATACTGGGCATCCTTTATACGCTGCACTGTGGTATCCTTGACAATTAGCACATATTTTATTGTTTCTATTTTTACATTGCGTAGCGTGATGGTTGCCCGCGCAGTGTGGACATTTTTTATTGTTCGTGCATTTTTTGGTGATGTGACCGAATTTTTGGCAGTTGTTGCACCTAATTGAGTTTAGTGTGGCTGGTTGTACGTTGAGATATTGGCCTTCATTATCTACTATTTTTAGTGGTGCTATGGTGGTGTCGAAGGTGACTTTAATTGTGTTGGAGGTTTTTTTTTATGCCATTATTGTAGTCATTGCCTATGTATGCTGAGTTGATATTGTTGTGCTTAGCATTGAGTGTTTTTAGGAGTTCTTTTTCGTTTATGTTTTTAGTTATTTTAATGATTCCTTTTGATTTGTTGTTTGATTTTGGTTTGTTTATTATTATATCAAAGTCGTTTCCTCTAAATTTGAAGTTCCTTGCTAAGTCGATTTTTTCGTTCCTTATTCTGAATTGGGGTTCCTGCCCTTCTGTAGCCGGAATGGCTTCACAGAAGGAGTTCCCTATGTAGTTGATGAATTTGTAGGTTATTTCTTTAAAGTGGATCCTAGGGAATGCATATTGTATTGTGGTTAGTGTTATTAAGGTCCACAGACCGTGGTCGTTGTTTACATTGGTTTTTGGGTTGTCATTCGGAGGGCTCCTTTTGTTGTTTTTGTTTTTAATTTGTGGCCATGGGATTTCCTCTAGTGTTTCATTAGGTGCTACTTTATTTCCTGATTCGTCATAATCCTCTAATATTGCGTGTAGTGCCTGTACATGATTATCTACTGATTGATCTGCTTCTATGTCTCTTATTTCTTCCTCGAAGTAAGCTTTACATAATCTATCCTCTTTCGATCTATCAGAGTCGTGCGACTCATCTATCACTAGCGTGCACGCCACTTTCCTTACTGGGCTCTCTTCACTGCTACTATTTACACTATCTATACTCCTATCTCTCTTTCTCGCTGCATTGCCTATTTTTACTAGATTCGGCGTACTTGCCGCTATTGGGCTGTCTCGCACCGTGAAATCTACTATTTTCTTATTCGCCAGTGTGAGTGGCGCTACAATCCTGGCGTAAGTGGTCTTATTTTCCATATTTTTATTTTTATTTGTTTAACTTGTTTGTTTTATTACTGTGTTGTTTACGTTTAGTTTTGTTAATTGAGAGAGGTCGGTTTTATTTATTTTGAGATATCAGATTGAAATTATGTCAACTAGTAGTACTTGTTATAAACCTAGATCGACCCGTCAGATCGATCGTTATATTGTATTGTTAATTCTTTTTGAGCAGATAGTTATCTGACTATCTTACTATCTATGATATATATATAATAGTTATATTTACTATATTGAATTATTCTATACTTAATTATTTAAGATAATATCGGTATATATTCTATGAGAGTGTATATAGATATATACCGTACCTTTATGTTGATATAATAATATACTGTTTGATCGGATATTGGTTATATATAGAGGTTTTGTTAGTTCTTACTATGTCTTGGTCTTGCTTGGTGGCCTGTAGCACTGCTGTTGTCTACACACCTTGAATTGTTGGTATAATAAGTCCCTTTTTTTTTTAAACTAAATGTCAATGTTCAATGTTTTATTAACTGAAGAATAGTCCTATTTAAAATGTCACTAGTTTCGTAAATCCAAAATCCAAATCAAGTCAAATCAAATCAAAATAACACTAGTTTCAATCACAAGAAACACTTAACACTGTTCCTAATCCCAATCTTAATCCTAATCTCGGTGAGAGCAGCTAAACACGTCTTAATCCTTACAGTACACAAACGAGAACGAATGAATGAATGGGAATGAATGACCTAGTAAACGTTCCAGTTGCTGATTTGATAAACGCTTAGATTATCCAATCAGCAACCAGAACGCTTAGCTTAAGCGTTCCAGTTAAAGCTAAGCAACCAGAACCTTTAACAGGTACACTTGAATTCACATTTATTAATTAAAAGAGATGTGATCTGGTTATCGATATATGCTCGCCAAAAAGGCCAGTTTAAAGCGCGACGGTAACAGGTCATCGATATTATTAAACAAATTGTTGATAAAAACATTGAATTACAAGTACTACCAACAATATTTAAATGTTGTTGGGGATTCATGGCATCAGTTAGTTTGTTAATAGTGCATAATGACCATTACTGTCATACGCTGTTTATAAGATTACATACGATAGCATTATGGTAATGAAGTTATATCATCATAACCATACACAAATGAATGTAATTATATTCTATTAAGGCTTACATACCGATAAAAACTGCACTTATAAATACTATTAGCAAATGAATTTGCGCTATATAAGAACAATGTGTTGGCCTTATGTATTGATTTAATAACAATACCTGCACTCAATTTAAATTTTATGCAATGAACCCAAATTGTCTAAACCAGCTAGGCCAGTTTGGGCGGTGCTTATCTTATAATAATTTTATAAACGTCTGCATACAGTAAATAAATTCTTCATATCTATCTACAATTATGATTGATTGAATTTATTTATTTATTTATTTATTTATTTATTTATTCATTCATTCATTCATTCATTCATTCATTCATTCATTCATTCATTAATTCATTCATTGACTCATTTATTTATTAATCTACAATTATGATTAATTGATTGATTAATTGAATATTAGCGTCATTTTTATGTCATTGAAGTTTAACAGACGATCATTTTACCTCACCACTGTTTTCTAGAATCCTGAAATGTTAACCAGTATTCAAGCACACCCAATCTCCACAAGTAACTGATAACTTTCCCACTTGAATCAGCGGTGAGAGGTGAATGATATTGAGACACAATGTCGTATATCAATAATCACAGATAGGAGACTTGCCGGGCAGGGATTCAAACACACGACCTATGTACAATTAAGTTAGAAAGTTAATCAATCCTCTAGATCATTAAATATAGATAATCAATAAAATAGAAAGTATAATCTCCGAATCCATGAAGGTAATTAATTAAATACACAACTAGTATGATTAATATAATCAACTAGTATCATCATCAATAATGATACCGAAAGTTTACTCATCAATCAGTCATACAGGTTTACAATAACAATCAATTTATTCTTAAATAACCATCTTTTCTTACTCGCCAAAAAAACAACCTTAAACACAAAAATTAACTATTCTGTATTCTGCATAAATACAATTAAAGTTACATTTGTTAAAGTTTATATAGCAATTTTAACAATTTTAGCCCTAATAAAGCAGTGCGAAGTACGCCCTCCAGCAATGTAAGTATCGCTTATTATCCCATTTCCTGTTTACACGCTGTGTCAACCCGAAGATCGAAGGACACTGACTTTTGATTTATTAATTAACGGCAATGGGGAAGTTTACGTGACATACTTTTGAAACTGTTATTTCAAGCATTTGAAAAACAACAGGGGTCTGATTTCTTAATGTATTATTAAACAGAAATTGGTGTACACTAGTATATTATGTTTCTGTTTTGAAAACCTTAAAGTTGTCCTTACAAGTCATGGATATGACATCACAGCGTCAACTGAATAAACAATTTAAAAACACCACACTGTCGTTTCAACCACATATCATAAGAATAAATGTTTTATTTTTATGCGGATAGATTTGGTAAAAATGTTTTTAAATTAAAAAAAGGAAGAAATATGAATAAAATAACTATGACTGTATGTTATTATCCTACGCGAAAAATTGATCACCTACAACCTTATTAAAGCTCTTTTTATATAAAAAAATCACAATATCTGTTTAAGATCCTTTGCTTTGATATATATATATATATATATATGAATATATATATTTTAAATTGAACAGCCACCACAATAGATGCACTATCTAAATGTAGAAAAAAAGTCTGTATCATCTTGTATAGAGAGAATTTAATTTCCACTCACGACAGTTAGTGATTCATATCTACATGATGGAATGCTCTTGTAGACTGAAACAAGACAAGTGTTTGATTTTTGTGTACAAAGAATTAAAAACATATTGTTCAGCAATCTTCGATAAAATAACTGCACTTTATGATAAACAAAATACCTAGTCTCATTTTGGAAAAGTCATAATCAGGAACCAACGAATGAGAACAGCTACAGATATGCCATATCTAACATATACATGTAGTAGCATTTATCATAAACACTATAAAGTTGAGACTGAAATTATAGCCAGTCATAAACCCATCTATTCAAGTGTGAAATATGCCTCCAGCGATGCGATGCTAAATAATCTATAATCCCATGACTGCAAGACGTGTCACCCCGTATAAAATGTCCAATCAAATGACAATGGATTTTACGGCTTATATTGACGGAACGGTTGAAATGATATAGAGAAAAATGAACGTGTATATATAATTCCTTGCTTAAAAGTAAATGTATTAATTTCTTTCTTACTTTCATTCCGAAAATAACTATAAATTAAATTAGCATTTTTCGTCAAAATTGTTTTTAAATGAATTTACAGTAGGTAAAATTTTAGCTTTCAGATTACTATTCGAGTTATTTATTAACATGATAAATGTGAGGAGCCAAGTTTTCACACTGTCTCGCCTCGCCTTGCGCACTCGTTCATTCATTGATGCATGTATGCATTTATTTTAAACATATATATAAACTCAAATGACTACATTCTATAATAAACCTGGATAGTCAGACTTCTAGACTAAATTTACTGGGACAACAACAGTCACCAACTAGAGTTTCCGCCTATAAACAATATAATGACAAATACAGACTTTGTGTGGGCATCTCCTATATTTAGTGTATTATTATACATAAGGAAAACTTTTAAACGTATCAGTGTAAAAAATGGCTTGTGTTTCGTTAAATACCTTGCAGTCAATCAGCATTGAGTATGTATTATGATTATTACAATACCATCTAGATGGGCCCGCTAAGCTTAGCCGGTTTGACCTTCAAATCACGGCCCGTGTTTTCGAGTACCTGCCCGGCAACTCTTTCCGTGTTAATTGTTATACGACATTAAGTCTCATTGGGATTCGTCTATAGATATACAGAGTGTGGCCGGGAGGGGATTCGCATGACCATTAGATTGATAGTCAAACGTGCTTCCGTCTTAGCTCGGAGTGGTGGTTATAATATGATGATATTGAGATGATATTTATAATGACAGTTGTGTTGTTAGTGATTTCAATATGCGATGATAATTATAGTGCTGTTACATCTGTTGCTACTGATATCGATTAAACCGATTATTCTGTTGTTGCTGCATACAATGTAGTAGTAGTAGTAGTAGTAGTAGAAGTGGTGGTGGTGGTGGTGGTGGTGGTGGTGGTAGTAGTAGTAGCTGCCAGCGCTTTTTTGTTGAACATGTGTTTGCCGTAACGGACAAATACACATGGTGAATTGAGGAATCTTAGACCTATATTTTTAATCTACACATCGATAGTCGCGTGTTTGCAAGTTACTCCGTTCCTCTGCTATGGCAACTGCGTTTTGAAACTGTTTTATAGGTCAAATGAAATCGTGGTCAACAGTATAACAAAGATTACAGAACAAAATTATACCTCTGACAATGGCTATAGAATGCGGCGCTCCATTCCCCTTCCAAAAATATATGACAAACAGCTTTGCAGCATAAAACATCATTATTGTTTATAACTGAAAAACAAGTAATTATTTTATTACACTAAAACTTTTTTTATTGATATAATTAGTATAGAGCGAATATCACTGTAGATTTTGAAAATTTATAACAACTTAAATCTCTCGGTCTTCTACACTCATGGGAACCCTCAGCACTGAGAATGATCTCAATTGATTGATGGTTATCATTTCTATGTGCATAGTTTCTTCCCCCCTCTTTGGTACGATCCTCTATAGAATTATGTTCAGGTCTAGGGATGTTACTGTATCTACATCTGTACAGGCGTCTCTACCAGAATCAAGGGTGAGCTGGTCACCCGTCTCGGTCAATAATAACTCTTGACTGGACTTAGCATTATCGGAATAGGCCTTCTCCATATTGTCATGTACGAACATTTGTCTTCAAATCCTGCAGGATATCTTCACACAGGTGCTCCTTGACAAACTTTAATGACTTTTTTGGTTCAAATATTGCCTTCATGTCCTTCAAGACATCGTCAGATATGTTTCTCTTGTCTACCACTCTACGGACTTCTTTGATTGGATACCTTGGTTGAGACCCCTTTTACAATTTTGAGTCAATTTCGAACATAAGTCCGACCTCTCGTCGTTTAAAAGCTCTTATGTTCTCTGACATAAACGACACTTTCTTTTGCCCCAACGGCTGTCCATTCGGGCACTGTTGTTTGTAATGCCCCAGTTCTTCGCACTGATAGCACTTTACTGCGGTTTTCCACTCTTCAATAGGGGACTTTTGCTGGGGACGGTATGTAGAGGCGGCCTTCAAGTTCTCCAAATGTTTGCAGATAATTTTTATAGCAATGTGTACATATCTAGTGGAGTCATAAACATCACAACAGTAACTTTATTTTTTTCTGATTTATTGGTTTTTTGTCGTAAAGTCCTTTCATCCGACATTAAGTAACATACTTAACACTTTTAAAACCGCAAGTATGGGTATTGTATCAAATCTAGTTATGACACATTGTCTATGTTTTTCAATTTTATTCCAACACTTTAAAACACAATTTTAACAAATGATTTTGTAGCATAAAGTGATAGCAGATCTGTGATGAAAATTTATTCAATATTCAAAACCTTGCGTTTTTAAAGGGGTAAAGTATAGAAATAAAACAGTCCAATACAAACGTTAACCTCCAACAATTTAAAGAGCATCAGAGTAACTCTCAAACTCTGTGATAACTGAACTTTACAATCAATGAGTTTCCATGAACATTTGTTTATGTTTTATACTGTGTAACTGTTTCAGTCATACATAAAGCACAGAGCTTCTTACAATCATAAAACACAAAGATTCATATCGGATATTTACTCTTTATCTAAACATTCTTAGGGGTCCCATCATGTACAATTTCTTCATTGACCAAATAGTGAACAGAGTAAACAAAGATTAAGTGTTTATCAACACAGGCTATATTCGGCAAAAGTATTAAATTCTTTTTTTTGTCAAAGCTGGTAATTAATTAACAGATACAGATACCCACCCATACAATCCCTCACCCAAATAAAGAATGTGTGTTCCCTCTCAAATAAAGGGTGTCATTTTATCAAAAATAAGTCAAAGTACACAAAACCGACTCGTTCAAATCAAACAATTTTATCTTGGATTCTGCATGGTGACAGCCACATTGCTGTAATTTTTTTCTACAGAGAGATTTGCCAATAATACACACTATTTCACAAACCCATTGAACATGTCGAAGATATTAGATACATAAGACACGACGGATTGTGTAACTTTGTGCCCAGACTTTCACACATAAAAAAAACTCTTTCGTCTATCAGCACTTCCTGCTCAACAATAAATTAGCAGGGGTCAACATTTTATTAAAACCTGTCCCAAACAAGAAGGTAATTCATGCTTCTTTCAATAGCTATTCAATACACATGCTTTATTTCAGTAGCTATTCAATATTCATGATGTATTTCAGCAGCTATTCAATATTCATGATGTATTTCAGCAGCTATTCAATATTCATGATGTATTTCAGTAGCTATTTGATATCATGATGTATTTCAGTACTTATTCAATTTTTCACGATGCATTTAAGTAGCTATTCAATATTCATGATGTATTTCAGTAGCTATTCGATATCCATGATGTATGTGACCAGACGGGATTCAACTTGCGACCCCGACAGTCAATACATATTACCAAGATGACTGGGTCCAGTGACTAATAGTAAAGCAAAGACAAGTATATTACATGCACTGGTAGTTGAAATTAAAGATTTTGCAAAAATCAGTATAAAATTTTATGTTTTAATTTAAAAACATTGCATGCATTACCCAACATGCAAACACTTCATCTAACAAATATATTAAAAGGAATGAAATAGCAATGGAAATATATTCAACTCAATTAAATAACAAGTACACCTACACATTCATGCAATCCAAAACGAATCATAATTAGAAATTAAAGGGACAAATGGTATATCTAATAAATTCTTTATTTCTGAAAATTAAATATTTGCATGTATGTAATTATAATACTCCAGAATGTGTGCAGACCCATAAAAGCAGTTCTAGTATAGAAAGGGGCATAACTCTTGTAAAGGGCTGAAAGGGAAAATATTTCGCCAATTCTATCACAAAAAAGTTTAACAAAGACTTATTCGACTTTATCAGCATGTTAGATAAAAATTACAAATAAATATCAATTTGTATTTCTTAAGATTTGTTTAACTCACATTTGATTTCACTATATTTATAAACATTTTTAACAGTTTTGATTTTCCAGGTAATACTTTCATTGTTTATGGAATGAGGTTTAAATTTTCTCACATAAAATATTTGGAGCGAGCAGGACTCTTAACCTACGACCTTAGCAGTGAGAGTAGTGATCTTGAGGTGGTGCCTTAGACCACTTAGCCATGGAGGACACACTTGGAAAGTAATTTTTCATTATGATTATACATCTATAGATGTAAACTGATTTGATGGATGCACATGAGAAGAAACAATTTTCATCATTGCCACGGGCCCATTTAAAGAACAAAAATACAGCCCAAACCTTTCAAACTGATATCAATGAATGATATCTAAATTGTAATGTTAACAACATAAATAAACACATTTAAAAAAGTAGTTGTTTGCTCTGTTTCCTTATTTTCACCAAGGACTTGTATAGAAGGATAGGAAACGTGTATCTCCTGACTAAATGTTGATAAAACAGCACACAAAGGATTCATTATTTGGCAAATAAATCATTCATAACACACAGGCAACATATTTCTTAACATAAACTGTAGGTTATATGTAATCTTAGACGTTTGATCATGCAAAACGATCTTGAATTAAAGATATTGAGGTATGAAGGAAAATTTCTCGTAATTTGTCGTTATTTTTGCTGCAGTATACAAATTTTGTAATCAGATTCACATCAACAATTTTAAAAACAAATTGTTGGGAACGGTATTGTTTTGATGAGAATTTCATTCTGCAATGTAAAAATTTTGATTTGTGTTCCTGAGGTGAATGGAAGTTAAGATAATTGAAAAAGAGATATTGCGAGATTTTGCGTGATCAGTTGCATTTCATTCTCTATATAATTCCTTATTTTCATGTACAACTCCTTTTGTGGTAAGAATTAAAGACTAAACATCACAGGTGTCTGCAGTGATTGAACAAGAAGCTGGTTAAGAATTCATAAAAGCGTTTAAATTGTGCAGACAGAAAATAGAATTCCAGGTTCACTGGATGGGTTCAACGCCATTTGCAACACATTTCAGGTTATATATGGCATATCTAGTTATACTGGTGGAGGAAGACCTCAGAATGAATCCGAGTATAACCATAACCATCCTTCTCCAAGTAACTGGAAAACTTTCTCACATAAATTTTCTGAAGAAATCAAGACTCAAACCTAGGACCATAGCGGTGAGAGGTATGTGCTCTCAAGATGATGCTTTAGATCACTCGGAGGAGCAGCTTCAGGTTCACTTATTCCTATATAAGTTTACAATACGACTCACCAACTTCTTCCTAATGACTTTAAAGTATGGGTAGTTCATAAGCTTCTGTCGTATTCCTGAATCAGAATAAAATATGTTCCAATTCACATATGCCATTACTACATTAGATTCCTTAGATTACAAGGACCCTGTATAAAATAATCACATTCACACACCATATTTTTGTGTAAATGTGGTATGGATGTCACAATACTGACTATGTCAATATATGATCATACTGGATTAAACATTGAATCAGGATTTGAATTTAGCACTTTCAGAATTATGCCATATTATCTCCATATTGTCATTTTTTCTCATTTTCGAAGTCCCAAGTCCCAGTCCAAACTTAATATGACCCTGGCTGTTGATTGGCCATTAAACCCCATTCATTCATTCTCTTTCATTGTATGGCAGTCTCTTATGGATACCGGTAATGATTATACTCAAAGCTTAAATATTTAATCAACAGAAATTTTTAAATTTGGATTAATATCCTTCTCTCCCTTTCTCTTGCTTGACAAATTTAAGTTATCTGTTACAAACAAGTTATCTTTTATGCAAATTCAAACAAATTCTAATATTCTATAAATTCATGTACTCCAAATAAAAAAAAAAAAAAAAAAATGTGAGTTGTAGAATGTTAAATACAACTGTAATATATTCTTTGCAATCATTTTTAATCTAATAGATCAATTAACACTAAATCAATACTACCAAAATCAATAAAATATTATTAGACGAAAATAAACTTACAAAGCTGTATCATGATTTTGCCTCAATAAACAGAGCTTTCCATTCATGGAGGGAAAAAAACTACCAATTCAAGATCCTGTTAATTTAAATTCTTCCTAAGAAGAGCAAGTATTAAGCACATATGTAGACAAAGTGCCTTTATACTCCAGAACACTACACAGGATAGGGGAGGGGGGATATTTAAAAAAAACAACAACAACAACAATACTTCCTTTGGACTTTCTTTGCAGGTATGTTTGAATATTTAGCTTTATATATTTGGCTATTCAGGGCTAACAGACGATCAGTTAACCTATCTACTCCTTCCTGGGATTCTGGAAGGTTAACCAGTACTCGAGCATGCCTATCATTGCAGGTGTAACTGATACTTTTCTCACTTGACCCAGCAGAAACAATAACAATGAGATGCAATGTCATATATCAATCAGCACTGAGATTATGGCCGAATGAAACACACTATCCCTTCATTAATAGTCAGAAGTGCCACTGATATTCTGTATATAAAGCAATCTTATTTTTTATAAATCAAATCACCAAACCCTGGAAAAGTAGTAACAGTATAAAAATAAAATAATAAAAATACATATTTACATTAATGGCATGACATTCAGCGCACAAGTGTAACAAACAACATAGTTCTCATATTAACCTAGTGTAATACATCTTTATTGATTAATCTCTCCGTGTTGTCCGTAAAACTCATCTCTCATACCAAAAATGGCATTATTTCGTTATTTTGTAACCTCATACAATAACTAACAGAAACTTATATACACAAAATGCTATACTATGTATATATATATATATACATTGTGAATGAGCATCTGAAAAGATCTCAATAATATATATATATAATAAAATATATATGAATTCACTGTATCTCTATGATCAAACCCAAACAGGTTAATAAATCTGTCCTTTATATAGCATGTGAGTAGTCATGAATCCTTTACTGGATCCTACTCATATACACTTTCTACCAACATGTTAATGTGAATTTGATTCTTTTAAAAACATAATTACTGGTAATTGGGTTGAAGTGTCATGAACAAGCCAAAAATCAGATTCACAGTTTCCAATGTAGACAATGGAGTCATTATGGCTTTCTTAGTTGTCAGTGAATAAAATTCAATAATCTGACAAATAAAAGCCTTAGCTAAACTTGTTTATTTTATATAGATAGTGAAACATGTTCTTTCGACTTAGACAAATGAAATCAAACTCGAGGCTTCCTGGGTTAAACCATTACCAAGCATATGCTGATAAAGTGTCTTGCTGAAAAACCCTGAGGTGGGGGAGGGGGTCAAACTTATGATACCCAAGATCTTGGATCACTAAAAAACAAATATTCCATTTCCAGGTAATAAAGATATGCTTAACATGTCTTTTACACTGTAACGTTGCATTTCTGATTAGCATTTTCTGCATTTAACACTTGCCATATACCCATGAATTAACAATGCATTATGCAAAAACGGGACGAGGTGGTTTATCTGGGACCCCTGAAATGCCAAAATTCAAATTTTGTATGGAGTGTGACTAAGTTAAATACCATATAACATGCTACCAGTAATGAAGTTTTATTCAACTTTAAAATGTTTAAACCAGATTTGAATTTAAGACCAGCTTTCAAAGTGGCAAGTCATTTTGAATCCAGGGGTCATATTTACTAATCATTCTTAAGAATAATCTCATACTTTAACTCAAGAATGAATTTTGAACTTGAATTTTAACGATATTTTAAGACTAAAATTTATAAGCAGATAGGGGACACCTAATATATAATCAAATTAACTCTCAAGATAATTCTATCTGTCATGTTAAACTAGATATCTCAAGTTGAAATTTGGATGTTCAAACAAAAGTCTAAGAATATTCTCAAGAAAGGTTGGTTAATAGGACCCCAGGGTATATGGTGGTATTCCAACATATATAAATGTTATTCATGATGAAGGAGTTACAACTTACATAGCCATTTCAGCTGTTTAAAAAAAAACACACCATTATTCATTAACACAATGTTCTCCACAATTTTTTAAAAAGTTTTAAATATATATTTTTTTTATACAAAAGAAACAGGAATTTCAACAACACAATAGGCCAATGAATAACAGAAATGAAGGCACTATGCATACTCTACTAAACATGAACATTTTAAATAATACTCAAAGATACTGTTTGTCAATTTCTTTTTTTGAATTCTTTCTAATCTACAAAACTATAACCATATTACTGTAAGGTACAGTTTGTCTGAATATAATTTTTTCTAATGGGGTTTAACACTATTTGCAACACATTTCATGTTATATATGGCATATCCAGTTCCATTGGTGCAGAAAGACCTCAGAATGAATCTGAGTTGAACCACAGTCATTCTGCAATAAAACTCTCACACTACCTTAAGTTTTTGGAGCAAGCAGGACTCAAAACTTATGACCTAAACTGTTAGAGGCAAGTGATATTGAGATGGCGCCTTAGACCACTCGACCACCGAGGACTCTAAACTGTTAGAGGCAAGTGATATTGAGATGGCGCCTTAGACCACTCGACCACCGAGGACTCTAAACTGTTAGAGGCAAGTGATATTGAGATGGGGCCTTAGACCACTCAATCACCAAGGACTCTAAACTGTTAGAGGAGAGTGATATTTAGATGGGGCCTATACCACTCGATCACCGAGGACTCTTAACTGTTAGAGGCAAGTGATATTGAGATGGGGCCTATACCACTCGACCACCGAAGACTCTTAACTGTTAGAGGCAAGTGATATTGGGGCCTATACCACTCGACCACTGGGGACTCTTTAACTGTTAGAGGCAAGTGATATTGGGGCCTATACCACTCGACCACCGGGGACTCTTAACTGTTAGAGGCAAGTGATATTGAGATGGCGCCACCGGGGACTCTAAATGAAGAAAACAAAAGTTTATTATTGATATCGGATCAGGTGATAAACAATTATTTTCAAAAAATTTAAAATACGATTCCAACATGGTTGATCGATAATTTTTTTTTAATTATTTAATAGGACATGTTACATTGCAAGTGTTATACCACTTATATTTTAAATATAATTCAGTCAAACCTGTGTTAGCGGTCACCCCTATTTTTAAAGCAGCCACGTAAAAATTTGCTTTTTCTCATTCTTTTGGACCAAACTGGCCTGTATTAAGCTACAGCCTGTCTTAATGTCAATTTTGCTCCTTACCCTGACTGGCTGCTTAAGAAAGGTTTGACTTAATTTTTATGATTAACGGAAACCAGCTGCCGAAAAACATGAACATATTAAAATATACACAAATTATGAGTGACAGAAATGTACAACATTGTGTTTAAATTAAGTCAAATATACAGATTCTTTAGTAATCAAACAACACATTCCACCCTTCATGAAATAAAAAAAGAGAACACTATAAAATATGTAAAATACAGTCAAACCTGTATAAGTGGTCACCTCTATTAAGTAACCACATGGTCTCAAGCAGCCACATTTTCTATTAACCATTTTTAACATTTTAACTTAATAATAACTTGTATTAAGCAGCCACCTGCATTAACTGGTCATTTTCACTCTTTCCCTCCAGTGGCTGCTTAAGACAGGTTTGACTGAAAATGTAGCAATATTGCAGCGGGTCACTGTCTCTTCGCTACAACTCGTCCTTCTGTCTGAGGATGGTGTATCTGTTATCTGACGGCGACAGTTTTTTAAATGCAGATTCTGGCGGACTTGTGGGATCATCTGATTTCTGGCTCGGTTCATGTGGTAAGTGGCCCGCCAACTGAAAATAAATAAAAATTATAAATTTAACATCGAATTGGAATATATCAAGATTTTTCAATTTTTTTTCAAACTGGCTGAAAATATATATACAATATACATGTATATATACTCACTGACCCCTTAATGCTAAAAGGATATTTATTTAAACTTACTGAAATAATAATTATATTGAAAAGGGATTTCCTTGGTCTATGCACTTAGGTTAGATTAAAATATATTTTCCACTTAAAATTTCATCACAGTTTGGTCACATAATTTTATTCTAATTTCAATTCGCTCCCTGATACTGGTTTACATATAGTGCAAACTGTTTCATTTTTAAACAAAATAATCTAAGACTAGAAATGTCTGTTGAACCAAATGCCTCGCCAATGATTGGAAACCATTTTTAAACAGAAAATTAAGTTGAAATGGGGAAATAACCAACATTGACAAATATCAAATACAAATATAAGAATAAACTATATACATAGACCCCTTCAGAAGTTATAATATACCCGGAAACAAGTTTCCAGACAGACGGACGGACAAACAAGACAGACGGGTAATACTTGCTCCTTTGCTCCTGAATTTTTATAATGCTTCATCCTGATTAGTTGGGTAAACAGTCATAATTATGTTCTTCAACAGTATTCCAAGGTATTTGAACAGATGTGAGTAGAAAAAAATGAAGGTGTCATTAGACTGCAACCTCTCATATAGGATTAAATCTACAGTAAATATGGTCATCATATACTCACCAATGTGCAGAGTGGTGAATGGTTTACAAGGTGAGTCACAAAAAACAAAACAATATTGTGAACTAACATAATTAGTATTAAATAGACACCTCAAACATGTATGACAAGTTATCACAACTGGTCATATGGCAGAGGAAGAGCTTGAACTCATGAACATTAATCTCAGAAGAACAGTAATCCCACAAATCTTCTTTTTTTTTCTTGGTTTGAACCCATGACCTGAGTGGTGAGAGACCTTCAGACAATTCCTTAGACCTTCCGCCACAAATGACCGCATTTACAGGCTTAATAATAAAATAATATTTCATATCGTTTCATTCATGATGTTAAACAGGTGTCAATATTTTTATATAAAACTGAACAATGAAAAAAACTGCAACAGTGTATTAGTTATGTAAGTAATTAATACAGTGTGAAACAAACGCTATAATTTGTGTGGTAATGTTATTTGCTATTTCAAACATTACCATAATTTACAGTAGAATTTCAGCAAGATGATTAATGCTTACATTTTGTTTGTTTTTCTCTTGTTTTTATTAGCCATAACCTACTCCCCATAAAGGCACACATATATAAATCTCAGTAGGACCTCTGTCTGTCAGTGAATAACTGGCAACATCTCTTTCATGGAATGACTGACTCGAACCCAAGACTTCAGCAGGGAGAGATAATTATCTTTATATACTAATTTGTATTAACTTGATAACAAATTAAGCTCTGTACTTGGGAAGGAACCTGCAACCCCTAGCGCAAGCTTCAAACACTCTGTCCGCTGCACTATCACCCTGCTGTGAATGATACTGAGACCGACGCCTGAAACCATTTTGTCAAGAAGGACTCACTAACTAGTGATTATTCTGTAACTTTTTAGAAGGGGGATATGGGATTTAGCACCATTTTTGACCCATTTCAGGTTATATAAATTATGGCATATCCTGTTTTATTGGTGGAAGACGACCTCAGAATGAATCTGAGTAGAACCGTCATCCTTTTGCAAGTAAATGTCAAACTTAGCTCACATAAATAATTTATACTGAGCTGGACCCGAACTGTCAACCTCAGAGGTGAGAATTGGTCACTCGACATCAGTCACTAGATAAATCGTCCACATGACTCTTAGAAAGTACTAAACTATTCCTTACTAGAAAAGCAATAATTATCTGCTTATAGATAAATCACCTCAAACCGAGGTACAGGCCGTAATCCATTAAGTACACCAAAAATATAAATAAAAGCATGAATACCAGAACCCTTATACTAACATGTGAAAGTATACCTTTTTTATGCCCACTATTTTCAATGGGGGAGCATATAGTATCACCGCTGTCCGTACGTATGTCCCATACATACGAAAATGATTTCCGACTTACATCTTTAGTTTTAATTAACAGATTTAAACCTAATTTGGTGTGTGACTTCACGTTCAGGTCAAGTTTGTATTTTGTTCCGGTCTAATGATTTTTGATGGAGTTTTGCCCCTCTTTTGACATAGATTATTGACAAATGTCAAGAAATTGGTTTCCACTCAATATCTCTTGAAGAATTGGATGGATTTGATTCATATTTGGTAAAAAGATGTATGGTGATAAACTACAGCTCAGGACCAAGGTCAAGATCGACAATGGACGGAATCGGCACATATTAATTAGGTGATCTGGACTCTGATTGGCTGACGGTTTCTGAGCTCTTCGGTAGTCAAATTTGCTGAAATTTGCGATAGCTGCCGTCTTCAATGTTATTACAAAGCAGGGACTTCTGCGTCCCATGGACGCATTTCTAATGATACTTGTGCTTAAAAAAATCCAATGTTATTTGGTTCGAAATGATTAATAGTGATAGTAATTTCTTGCTGCAAATGAGTAGAGCAAAAGCTGGTATAGCATGACACCACTGGTGTTATAAACAGGACATTTATAGGATTTTAATAGATACATGATGAATTGGTGAGCATTTGACTTCTTTTTTTAAAAAAAACCTCTTAGGGTGTCACTGCACTGTCTTAAAAAAAACAAACAACAAGCTGGTCAACCTACCAGTTATTGTGCATTTTTATGTTGGGATACATTCCTGCTATGAAATTCTATGTGAAATATTTTTTCAACATGAAAATCCTAGACTTTATTTTATACAGAACAAAAATTCAACTTTGTAGTGAGACCTGATATCAACCATCAATATACAATTTATTTCACACTGATAATCAAAAACTTGACATGTGTTAATTGGTGAAATAACCATTTAAGAGTAGTAGTGTCAACAGTAACAAAACATTGTCTATTAAAAGTAATTTTAAAAATAAAACCAATTACTGCTACCTTCATGTTCATCTGAAAATAAAAATAAAATGCCTTACTGATCAAATTAAAAAAGTGGAAATTTACACCAAATTGAACAGACAAGAGAGCAACCTTCACTCTGCCCAATGGCAATATTGCATTGCTCGTCTGAGTAAATACAATCCAGTTTTCACGTAGCTTGTCTAAGGAAAATGGTTGTCCTGGAAATTATTGTTTCCTATAATTGACTTTAGAATGCACACGACAGTCAGTTTAAGCTTTACAACATGTTGTAATACTAGCCAAAAGATGTCTGTTTTAGTTAGTTGGTGCTTTGGTGATAATAGTTTATATTATATAGTTCTATAATATATGCAGAGAGAACATGATTGCCATACTGTTGTTTGAATGTTTGTATAATCTAAGTGAGAACAGTTTGTGACTGGCATACACAGATCCAAATATTAATAATTCATAGTCAGAACAAATATAATACAATGTATAACTTATTCAATTCTATGTCCTCTGTTTTTTTTAAAAGCATGTTTTTAACTTCTTGCAATGATAGCTTGCAGAATACCTCACTCTTGTGCACAATATATCGGACATTACAAGTGACAAATTCTTCCTGGAAGCAGTCTATTTTTAGCATTGAAAACAGTATACAAAATTTAACCATAATCTCAAGCACTGGCTTGCAGCATACTTTACAGTGGTGTTTATTCACCATTTTGGGAAGGTGACCCATACCCTTGCAATTGGGAATTTTAGCAGCGTTTCGTTATGATTGGGAAAACATTTGAATTAAATTTATTTGTTCAACTTAATAAAACCTTGTACACTTGTTTAACTGAACATTTAACTCAAGAAACAATTTCATACTCAGTTCAGATTGGGGGAAACTGCTGTTTCTGCACTCAATAATCTTTTTGAAATTGGGAAATTTAGCAGCATTTTCATTACAATGGGGAAGGGGTGGTGTGTGTGTGTGGGGGGGGGGGTAATAAAGTTCTCAAGGAATTATGGTTATCAATACAATTATGATTACAACAATGGCTGAAAAACACACACAGCTTTGATGAAATCAGAGTGAATATGAACACTTGACAGCATTTATTACATTTTACATCCTTTACAAGCGCAGTAACGATAAACACTTGTGTTTATCATCTTTTAGAATTGCTTTTTTTAGCATTTTTGTTTATGTTTCTTTATTGTACTTACTAAATACATCTGAACTATGTTGAACAAGAAATGTCACTGTTAAGTGTCACATGCCCTCTCAACATGTCATGATGTTATGCTGATCATTTGTAGCGAGTATCATTAAAATTCATCTATGCATGACAAAGTTACAGGCCAGAAACAAAATCTCACATAAACTCAGTGTTGTCAAACAAACTCAAATTGTGACCTTGACCTTTGTGGGTCTTACTTGCGACACGTCGTCATGTTCTATTGATCATTTGTTGCAGGTATCAACAAAATCCATCTATGCATGACAAAATTACAGACCGGAAATGAAATAATGGAAGGAAGGACGGACGGACGGATGCTGCGATTACTATATGCCACCCTAAAAATTTTTGGGGGGGGGGGGGGGGCATAAAAAATGTTGTTTTTGAGTTTATTTAAATGAATTAGGATCTGTATGATCAACTTTGTTTAACAAATTTACTTGATAACTGATGATTCTAAAATTTTAACTAGCCTTTCTAGGCACCAAACAAACTGAACTACAAATATCACTGAAGGTGATTAATACCCCTGGATGGTGGCTGACACAGTTATTGAGCCTTTTTGCTGCCCGCTTTTACACAGTGAACCAATTAGAGTAACCAATCACTTTTGTGAAGTGCCACTGAATTCCATCCAATGGTTGCCAACAAACAGTGACAACAAAAAAAAAGTATGAAAAATTGAAAGGGCCACAACTCATTGAAAAATTATTTGTGTGCATCATGCTAACGACATGAACAACAGTTACTAGGCTTGGTACCAATCACTTTCGTGAAGTGTCATTGAATTCCAGCCAATGGTTGCCGAAAAATAGCAACCACAATAAACTGTCTGAAAAATTCAAAGGGCCATAACTTGCATTACTAATTACTTGCATGCAAAAGCCTGACAACATACACAACTAGGCTTGGTACCAGTCACCATTGTGAAGTTTCATTGAATTCAACGGTTGCCGAGAAATATTGATCACAAAAAATGTCCAAAGACGGACCGACGAGCGTGACTCCTATAAAGCACCCATATACTTTGTTTATAGGGGCATAATGAGTATAGCTCACTGTCACATGTATATGAAATCTGAGGGGAAAAAAACATGATGATGGTACACTTTTAAATAGAAAAACGCTACAATTTAATTGATGCTAATTAAGATAGTCCAAGAAAAAGGGGGGGGGGGGGCTGTTTATTTACCATTTACTAGGGGTTATCCAGAAGTTTGTGGACAAATCTCATAATATAAACATGACTTGTCTCATTTATTTGGAGTTTTACATGTATTATATTTAATCTAACTGCAAACTGTACGCAAAGTATGAAGAAAATCTATATTCAAATAAAGCAGTAACATGTATTTCAAACATGTCATGTACGCCTATCTGCCATAGGCCAGATAAATTTACGTTACGTTGTTGTGACGTCAATTTAGTTTAAAAGTATTTTCCTATTCTTACTCTTTGCTCCACTCATACTCTTTAGCACTCAAATGCATGCTTTTTATTCTTTATTATCATGTGCACTGTATTGTAACTTATACAAAGTTCGCAGCATAGTCCTTATTGAGGCACTTTTTACCAAGTTGACGTGCTTTGTGTGATTTTGACAAAGGGCGCCACGTTTGTAATCATCATTTATTATTTCTCGTTCCTCAATGTATCACTTGTGTCATTTGTAGACTACAAAATGCACTACAAATAACTTTCTCGCAGTTAATTGTTCACATCTATCATTTGAATCAGTGTTTGTCTAATATTGACACAAACTGTATTGCTGCTCGTTGTTTCATCTTTTCATCAGATGCACTATTTGTATATGAATGATTCTACCTTTTCAATATTAGTTTATTTTAACATTTTAACAATCAGACATTGATGATGCGTCTTCAATAATATATGATTCACCGGAGGTTTTACAGGGAAATGATTGTTATTTTTCATATAATTAACTGTCGAATTGTTCAACATTTTGAGCTGCGGCACTAATCATGTATGTATGTTGCCATGGAAATCATAACATTATTACTTACCGTACATAAAAATATATACTAAATCACCAGACATCGATGACAAATACACCAATACTTAAATTGTGAAAAATATAGCTATGTACTTGCATAAATATGGATTTTATTAAATTTGTCCAAACATCTGGATAACCCCTCGTATGTCCAAAACATTTGAGACTTGTTTCTAGAGACAAATTTTATGCTGAGTCCGAAAATCCATTTCTTACTAACCGCTGTTAAGGCGTTTGGTCACAAATCCAAGATGGCCACCAAATATTGAAATTCATGTTATAATATAATTATAATCTGATTGAAAACACTGCAAGGTGTTAAAATTTAGATTTAAGGTGTTGTTGTAAGTTGAATAACATGTTTTAGGTTAAAAATGAGTAAAATAAAACACATTTTGCCTCTAGAAACAAGCGTATATAAATCAAAAATAAGCCCAAATCATTTAACAAAATACAGTCATATATTTGCAGAAAAATTGTCATTTTTTCTTAGTTTGGCAGCGATTTTGTCCCTTATTTAGATTTGTTGTACATGAATCAACCATTATTTAACTCATTTTTAACTTAAAACATGTCATACAACTTACAACAACATCTAAATCTAAATTTTAATTTTAATCAGATTATATTATAATAACATGAATTTCAATATTTGGCGGCCATATTGGTCGCCATCTTGGATTTGTGACCAAAGGCCCCTACAGCCGTTAGTAAGAAATAGATTTTCGGACTAAGCACACATTTTACCTCTAGAAAAAAGAATTTATAAATAAGAATAAAGCAAAATAATTCGACAAAATGAGTATATATTTTAAAAAAAAACACGGTAATTTCTTCATATTTTGGTGGCCATTTTGTCCCTTATTTAGACTTTTCGTACATGAATCAACCATCGTTTTACTCATTATTATCCTAAAACATGTCAAAAAACTTATAACAACACAATAAATTTAAATTTTAACATTTTGCAGTGTTTTTTATCACATTATAATATGAATTTCAATATTTGGCAGCCATTTTAGTGGCCATGTTGGATTATTGACCAAACGCCCAAACAGCGGTTAGTAAGAAATGGATTTTCGGACTCTATAAACAAGTCTTAAACCTTTTTGACATAAACGGTAAATAAAAAAAAACCCTATCTCAGGGACTAAGAATTCCTGCAGGTGGTGGCACAGTAAATAGAATGTTGGTCAGTCACGCCAGAGGTTGCAGATGAAGTTCCCAGCTTGACCTGACGACATCTCAAATAACAACCCTCAGTACTGGTTCTACCAAGGAAACAATACTCAGTACAGGATCTACCCAGGAAACAACACTCAGTACCGGTTCTACCCAGGAAACAACACTCAGTACAAGATCTACCCAAGAAACAACACTCAGTACTGGTTCTACCCAGGAAACAACACTCAGTACAGGATCTACCCAGGAAACAACACTCAGTACTGGTTCTACCTAGGAAACTACACTCAGTACAGGTTCTACCCAGGAAGTGGACTCAAAGAGTAGTTAATAATTATAAGCTCTGAGCTTACTTCAAATAGATTAGTATATACCAAAATTCTAAGGCTATCTAACAACAAAAATAAAGAGCTTAAAGCATATATAAAGTTAATAATACAAGCATTGTTAAGTACAGCATTTAGATTTTATAAATTTTATATAAAAAAAAACTCTTTAAAGTAAGATCTCAATGGGAAATCTAAATGTCTACAACTATAACAATGGAAAAGTGAAAGGCCAATAACATCATAACATAAAATCCACACTAAAATATCTTCATTTTATTTAGAAACTACAGTTACGACACTAGGTTATATAACAAAATTGCAAAGTATTTTATATAAAGGATGTACCAATAGATCCTGTAATAATGGTATGGGAATGTAAGATGCGCTAGAGTTCGTCTTTTTCAAGTATAGTATATCTTGTATCGGACGGCTTTAGTTTTTTAAATGTTGATTCCGGTGGTGACGACGGTGGCTGAGATTTAACAGTTGTATCTTTGTCATGTGGTAGATGGCCCGGGGGCAGTGTTGGAATTTTGTATTCTTGGTTACCATCACTAGGGGGTGAATCCGGCTGTTGGTCCCCTGGTTGCTGGTTACCATTATCGGCATCACCACCAGTCTATAACACAGTAACCAACAGTGTGATTAACAGTGAACCAAAACAACCATCACCATAACTGTAAAATCTGTAACCATGGATACTGCACCAACAAAAAGGAGATTTAACGAGAATGGATGAAGCTCAGTATTACTTGTACCAACACCAATTAACTGGGGAAGGGGTAAAAATGGCTGTCCCACCGTCTTTAGATGGGGATTCTCTCACTTTCCTCAAGTTGGGTTCCAGTGCATGGGAACTCCCCAAGTGACAATTCTAATGCATGGGAACTTACTGGTATTCCTCAAGCAGGTATTTTAATGCAATGGGCGCTCACTTTCCCTAGACGGGAATTCAAATGCATGGGGTTTCCCCCACTTTCCTCAAATGGGTTTTCCAAAAGATGGATGCCAATGAATTAGGACTCTCATTTCCCCTAAGTTGGGATTCAAATGCATTGGGAAATTATCATACTTCCCCCCTGGTGGAGATTTCAATGCATAGGACTCTCACTTTCCCCAAGTGAGAACCTTATTATTTATTGTGTGGAGATGATTTCAATGCATAGAGGCTCCCGCCCTATTACCGCCAGCTCTTACTTTCCTTACATGAAGTTCACATTGTGTGGAGATGATTTCAATGCATGGAGGCACCCACCCCATTACTGCCAGCTCTTACTTTCCTTACGTGAGGATCACATTGTATGGAGATGATTTCAATGCATGGAGGCTCCCACCCCATTACTGCCAGCTCTTACTTTCCTTACGTGAGGATCACATTGTATGGAGATGATTTCAATGCTAGAGGCTCCCACCCCATTACTGCCAGCTCTAACTTTCCTTACGCGAGGATCACATTGTATGAAGATGATTTCAATGCATGGAGGCTCCCACCCCATTACTGCCAAGTGAGAACACACTTTAAGACTTACTTTCCTTACGTGAGGATCACGTTGTGTGAAGATGATTTCAATGTATGGAGGCTCCCACCCCATTACTGACAAGAGGGGACACTCTTTAAGACTTACTTTCCTTACGTGAGGATCACGTTGTGTGAAGATGATTTCAATACATGGAGGCTACCATTCCATTACCACAAAATGGAGACACTCTCACTTTCCTTAAATGAGGATCATATTGTCTTGAGATGACTTCATCCCATGGAGACTCCCAACCCATTACTGCCAAGTAGAGACATTCCCTCTTTCCTTAAGTGAGGATCACATTGAGTGGAGATGATTTCAATGCATGGAGGCTCCCACCCCATTACCACCAAGTGGAGACACTCTCACTTTCCTTAAATGAGGATCATACTGCCTTGAGATTACTTCAACGCATGGAGACTCCCAACCCATTACTGCCAAGTTGGGACACTCCTACTTTCCTTAAGTGAGGATCACGTTGTGTGGAGATGATTTAAATGCATGGAGACTCCCAACCCATTACTGCCAAGTGGGGACACTCTCACTTTCCTCAAGTGGGGATTCCAACGCAGGTCTTGCACATGCAGATACAAGCATCAACTATAACAAAGATGTTTTGTTTTTAAACTTATTTATTTTACTTCGATTGTGAAACAAGTTCTTACAACTTAGACAAATCACGCTCGAAGTCTTCCTGGGTAGTACCAGTACAAAGCATATGCGGAAAAAGAGCCTTGCTCAAGGACACCACACATAGCCGTAGCGGAGGATCGAACCCACGACCCTCCGATCATGGGTTCGGTGCTCTACCACTGGACCACGCGCTCCACAAGATGTTTTGATGGTAATAAACATGACAAACCCCTATTTTATATATCAAAATAGTTGTTATGTAGGAGGTGCCTTTAACTCCCACTAAAACTCAAGAAATGTAAAATTGTGGCCTAAATTTAAAATCCCGATTTTGGGAATAACACATCACTATCCCACACAACTGGCCTTATTTTAAATGGCAAAACAAAATAAGCAAAGCTACATGCATACCTGTTAAAAAGAAAAGCAATACCACAGACCATAATAGAAATAATTTAACAACATTAACTGCAAATGTGTTACTAATACAAGCCATCATGTTGTATTTCAAAACAAATCTACAGTATAACCGCACTGGTGAATTGGTTTTAGTTATTTATACAACATGCTACTAACATAAGTGGTCAAAATGACATGCTGTTAATTTCGGTGGTCAATATATAAAGTTGCTTTAATACTTCAGTGGTCTTTTTTTTTTAACTTTTATTTTACATTGACTGTGAAATAAGTTTTTATAACTTAAGACAATTATTCTTGAATAATTCCTTGGTAGGACCAGTACTTAGAATATAATTATATATGTGAATAAAGTGTTTTGCTGAAGGACAATTGAATATTTAGCGTCATTTTTATGCTATTGAGGACTAACAGACGATCAGTTTTAAAACCTAACCACTGTTTCCTGGGATTAACCAGTACTCAAGCACACACCATCTCCACAAATAACTGATAACTTTCCCACTTGAATCAGTGATGAGAGACGAATGATAATGAGACAGAATGTGGTATATCAATCATCAATGAGACTGTTGCCAGGCGGGGGATTCAAACTCATGACCCCTGGATTGATAGTCAGATGCGTAACTGACTGAGCTAATCAGGCCCGGAAGGACGAACGCAAGACCCAACGATTTTGGGTCTGATGCTTTACACAGGACCATGTGCTCCACACTTCTGCGGCCAATGTAATGTTGTCAACTTCAGAGGTCAATATATCATACTAGTTTTTGAAGTCAATATGTCGTGTCAGCTGGATTCAGTTGTTTTTTCCCATCACTTTGGGGAGATGACCAATACCCTTGTAACTGGGAATTTTAGCAGCGTTTTCATTAAAGTTAGGGCAACTTTGCATCAACTTCTAAAAAAATTGTACACTTGCTTCACTGACCATTTAATTGAAGACTCAATCTCATACTCAATTCAGAATGGGGAAAAACGTCGTTTTTTATCAAAGACTTATGGCAAGTTTCTATTACTGAAGCTTTCAAATGGGAATTTTCACCACTTAATTGAGAGAAAAAGATACTATTTGCCATTGAAAATATGACCCAATATCAGCTATAAAAATGGCTGAAAAATCATTGGGATTGGTCAGCATGTCATGTTCGTTTCTAAAGTCAATATATCATGCTGTTAGCAACAGTGGTCATCATGTAGTTAAAATTCTGTCGGCTCATGTAAGGTACCAAGAATGAATCCATCACCAAAATATACAACTATGAATGATCAAAACAACAACAGAACACAGTGATAATACCTCCAGTTTGATATGCATTATCTACAATTTAATGCAGGTTACTCAATTTATTTTCCAGTGCAATATTTTCAAATATTACATAGAGGTGACTACAGATATTTCATGCTATTCATATAAAGTTCAAACTAGCATTATGCAAGATAGAGGCAGACCAATGTCAATGAATCTTAATCACTTTATAAGAAACTGTCCATTTAGCTACTCTCCTTTGAATTTGGAATTAGCAAACTCTCTAACCTGAAATATTTCAAATATCTCGAAAACTGCTTATGGCTATTCCAGAAAAAATCTCATGGGGGAGGAAGGGGTGGTGGATAAAATAGTCATTTAAATTCTGATTGACGTGGGTATATTTAAATAAAAAATATCCTGGTGTGGGGTCTTTTTTATTGTATACAAAATACAGGATGAGTTATATATATTTTTTTTATTCTGGTGGTGGAGGGTGCAAAGTTAACAAAAATTCTGGTGATGAGGTCCTAAATTACAGTTCAGACACCAACTGAGTTATTTTCATGGAAAAGCCCTTATTTGAAATGAACATGTATTTGAAAAAAATAATTCATTATTTATAGGGGGGTGGGGGGGGGCTCTAATTTCTTACTTTTATACATTAAATGACCTACTTGATTTACTAACACCATTTATGAATGAATGAACCGTTCTTTTTTTTTTTGTTTCTTCAGCATAATTGCGATAATAAACAGTAGTTTTTTTAATCTATATTATTAAACATAATTCAAAATCCTTGTTTCAAGCTTAATCAGTAAATCAGACTGAATGCTTTATGCAGATTTCATATATCAGTTGCCCCTTTAAGATATATCACCTGAAACTTCTGTCCAGTAAATGATGGACAATTTATTGAATCACAAAGAGAAAGGCTCATTTAAAGAGAATGGTTCATTCTGTCCTTGTAGTTTATCTTATTGATGAGAAATTCGGTCCGCGATTTACTATTTTGTCAACAAAATTAAAATATTTTACACTACAGAGACAAAATACAATGTAATTTATTGAAAAGAATATCCATAATATATGGTGTTTGATATATATGTGAAGTTTTACTGCTAAGATTGGAAAAAATACTGGCTATATAGGTGGACCTCTTTTACAAAAAGGTTATTGTTGCTGTAAGGTGTTTAGTGTCACTTTCAAATTTTATTTCAATCATGTTGCGACGTCTACTCGAGGCAATATTCCAAGCGCAGTCATACTGGTGTTTTTAGTATTTTTATGTTAGAAGTAGGGCTGTCATGTTTACACGTGTAAACGGACCCGTGTCGTTCAAAAGTAATACATGTTTACTAATTTAATAACCGTGTACACTACCTTGACCCTAGTAAATTTTGTTAATAAGTATATAGATCGTTTGACGAAGTAACAGGTTGTTACTGAAATTTTTTCAACTGTCCTTCTGTGTTTTACAGCATTAATAATCATTATGATCGTCGAGATTCACAGAGCCAGAGTTCTTTCAAAACTGCAATGTCATGAGCGACATTTCAGCCATTTTTTGGTGAGTGATTTAAACATTTTCAGTGTATACTAGTAATAAGTTTTAAATACAACTTAGAAAATGCACATACAAAACACCCAGGTTTGAACATCGTGTAAACAGAGGCGTGTCGCTTATTAGTGTTTGTGTACACGTTTAAAGAAATCTGTAAACAAGACAGCCCTAGTTATATGAAACGAGATAGCTGGAACTATGCTACAATATGATAATAATAAGCAATAAGACAAATCACTTACCTCCTGTACAACTGGAGGCTGTGTTGGGTCCGGCCCATGATGAAACTCCCTATGTAGTTTGCCCGAATGCAAATCTGCTATAAATTCTTTAAGTAAACCTGGAGTTCTGAAATCACAGCCAAACTGACAATCAATATTGTGGTCAATGTCGATCACTTTTACATGTATTACTATAATAACAATTTTTCTAATGCGGTTTTACGCCATTTTCAACACGTTTCAGGTTATATATTATGGCATACTAAATTTGATTGGTGGAGGCAGACCTCACAATGAACATGGTTAGAACGACCGTCCTTCTGCAAGCAACTCGCAAACTTTCTCACATATAGTTTTTGCAGCAACAGGGCTAGAACATACAACCTTAATGACAGATAAGCGATCCTGACATGGCACCTTAGATTAATCGGCCACAGACAACTCCTTTCATTGATAAAGATAAAAATAAAAAAATTAACAGCTGAACTCAAGACTCCAACTTTCAAGAGTGTTCTAACATGACCTATGGATCTGTGCTCATCCTCTAGAACATATATGCACTATTAACCAGAGTTTAAACATGAGCATTTACATAAACTACATCTCTGAAACCATATTAAAGCTTCTTCAGCTCTTTTAATACAGTGGTTTTACTTAAGGCCAGAAAAAAACTGTGTTTTTGGATTGCCTAAGTGACCCTAAAGTTAAGTCCCTATCCTAAAGTTTATTTCATAGCAGGGGGAAAAAAATTAAATACAAAAA
Organism: Panopea generosa; assembly: GCA_029582155.1. Lineage (NCBI taxonomy): Eukaryota > Metazoa > Mollusca > Bivalvia > Adapedonta > Hiatellidae > Panopea > Panopea generosa. The sequence goes on along the minus strand of CM055911.1, from coordinate 12,992,453 downwards.
ACAGCAGAACTGATAAAATTTGCTGAATGTGTCAAGAAAATTATATTTTTTTTCCTTATTGATTTACTATCATATTTATTTATTTTTTTAAAAATTGAAAAACGTGTTTAAATTAATTTGTTTATAATAGTTACATTATAATGATTCTCTCCATGAAATAAAAGAATAGAAAAAATAAATTAGAGAAGAAAAAGTCCTCTACCTACCCCATTTGTTTTGGTAAAGAAACCCTTAACTCAAGTGGGTTTTTTTTCTGGCCTTGTGGATAAATATTTTTGGGGATTAAAACTATGTTATGTAGCAATTAAGATTGAAATAATTAATTAAACTCTGTCATTGTACAGATTAGTTTATCAATGTATTAAAGCTCAACTGTGAAGTAAGCTCACAGCTTTAATTGCTAGATTATCATCCCTGCCCCAACCCTTTTTATTTTCTTAAAAAAAAAAATATATATATAAATATAAAAAAAAAAAAAAAAAAAAATATTAGAAAAATAAAATCTCCACCATCTTTATAATGGCCTAATCACCCTTGAGACAATTTCCTTGGTAGATCCAGTACCATGATGGCTTCGGACACAGTCAGAGACTGAAACTGCAATTTCTACCTTAAGCTGCCAACTCTCTATCCTATCTATCACACCACTACCCGCTTAACCTTTATATTTCTCAAGGTTAAAGGTTGATTAAAATACAAGTACTTGTCGTATCTAGTATCCACTGCAAAGGATATATGTTTCCACCTTTCCAACAAATTTTAATTATTCTTATGGTTTAAACACTATTTTCAACACATTTCTGGTTATATATGGCATATCCAGTTTTATTGGTGGAGGAAGACCTCAGAATAAATGTACGTGTAAGTAGAACCACTGTCCGTCCGCAAGTAACTGGCAAACATTCTCGCATAAATTTTTTGAAGTGAGCAGGACTCGAACCTAAGACCTTAGCAGTGAGAGGTAAATGATCTTAAGAGGGCACCTTAGACCACTCAGCCACCGAGTGCCAAAGAAAACCTTGTAAAACAGTACCACTACTTACTCTAAATCTTTACGGACATCATGTTTAAAAAGATACATGTGCCTAAAGCTGTCAATAGCCAGCACAGGTAGATCATTGGCAGACTTGCCTAGGTGATGGAGTGGATGTGAAAACTTGGACCCATCAGCAGTGAGAAAATTAACAGTACCTGAAAGATAAACATACGAATACATTTAATTTAATTCAGAAATTGCATTTTGAGGTTCTTAAACAGTTACAAACATCAACGTGAAGTGTTACTGGTATAAAGAAAACAAGAAATAAAATGCTTGCGTGTATTCTGTAAAATATTAGTTCTTTAAGGCTTCTATAAATGCTCAGCTGGCCCCTGTTAACTCTGTTGGTAGGACATCTTGAGTTCCCAATTTTTGCCTGGTCAGAGTCTCTGTGATGCTTGATATATACAACTTCTCATTGTCATTTATCTCTCTCGATTTTTATTTATTAATGATAATGAGATGCCTTTCATTCATTTTAAGACATTTTCCAACCCAGCATTTTTTCCTGATATACTTACTTCAACACATGTTGTTTTGAAAGAGAACACCTGGTGGGAGGGGGAACCCTAGTGCATAGACTGTTACAAAAACAACTACGACAGTTGCTGATCCTCACCCTTAGTGGGCAATAAATTTACCAACTGAGCTACCAGGGCTTCATGTAAGCATATTTCCCCCAGTAAAATATAAATATAGTTTGAAGACATTTCAATGTACTTGCTTGCACATTAAAGCAACACATCCACGTTTGAACTTTAAAAAAAAAAAATTAATTGAGTTATGAGCACATTTCCCATACAAACATATGATCAATTAGCTGTATATAAACACAGTCCCAAACAAAATGATGCCCAAATTATAATGCGTGACTAACACTTTATAAAACAAGCGTGTAACTCACCTGAGTCAAAAAAAATTGTCAAAATGACTTTCAAGGCAGGTAAAGTACACTACGCACTAAAACGTGAAGTTTTTTAATACGACTCGCATAATTCAATTTGAAGCCAAGTTGGAATCCTCGGCAATTTAAAAATAATTTATAAAGCGTTTGTCAAGCTTTATAATTTGGACATCTTTTTTTATAATTCTAAAGCGTTCTGGATAGTGTTTGTTAGCACATATACAGCTCACTGACCATATATTTATGTATGGAAAATGTGCTCACAACTCAATTGAAAAACTTTTTAAAAAAGTTTAAACGTGGATGTGTTGCTTTAATTGCCAATGATCAAATATACTTTCGTTCTTTAAAATTTTATTTTTAAATTGAAAGGGGTATATCAGTATTTTTCAAAATTTAAAAATTGGCTACGCACCTAGGTTAAACTATAATAGATTTCTCACTTAAATTTATCAAAATATTTTGTGACAAATTACACGATTTAATTTTGATTTCAATTTAATACATAACTACAGGTTTACACATAAAAAATTTATTTCATTGTAGAACGAGTCCAAATGACTATGTGAAGGTTGTCAAGCAGTATTTAAGTGTTGTCTATTTTTAGAATGGGGATTTCATTTCAAGTAGTTAAACTTAGTTTACCACTCCGACTGAAATATCAATTTTGTCACGTTTTGGAGGATTTGAAATTCCAAACCCAGTCCAAAAATGAAAGTGTGAGTTCCATTTTTCGAGACATTTTAACTAAATCATTATAATTTCAAATGATCTATCATTGTGAAAATGAAGATACTTCACCATTGCACTATGTGAACCTTTAGCTGTGCACCATTTAAACAACCACAAATGAGAATTAAACAACAGTAAACATTGACTAGAACAGTTAAAAACATTAAAAAAAACACTTGTGCAGCTTAGTCTGTCAAAAAAACAGTGTTTGTTGTTTGGTTAAAATAACATTACACACTTTATCTCCTTTATTGACAGTGGCTTAGCTGACCCTAAAATGATGTGCAAGCCCATAGGGTTCTAGAAGGGTTAGGGGGAGGGGTCTGTGGGACATTCCCCTCTCCCCATCAGACAAAAAGAATTCAGGATGCATTTTCTGCGTTCTGATGGCATTTCCAGGAGATATAATGATGCATTCTCAAAAAGATATGCAAGCCTGGGCGTTGTTGCGTAAAGGCAGCTACGCCACTGATTGAAATGTTTATCATAATTATAACACCGTTTTGATTCAGTGAAACTATAACACAAGAAGTATTCAAGGTCGGCAAGCAGCTTGCATATTTATCACTTGCAATGGTAACAGAGACCATTGGATGACATTGATTATGCTAGATTCGCGCGCATCATTGTTTAGAAAGCGGTACAGTAGTAACAGATGCTCTTGAAATTCATCAGATGATGCGCGCACTAGTGTTTACAAAGCAGTGTGCAAGAAACACAATGAGTCAGGAATTAAATGTCTGTATTTGAGATAATCAGGATGTATCAGCTGCGATTTTTCTGTGTCCAGCGGATGCACATATTTCAGAATTGTGCATCTGCCTCAAGATTTGTGCGTTCAGGACGCAGGACACAGGGGTAAATGAAACACTGCAAACCATTTGGATTTTATTAATCTATGATAATAATATGCTTTTTATCCATTTTATAGATAATTTTAATTTTTTAAAACGTTTAAAGCATTTTTTCCTTTAAAGGAATCATTTATGGAGTTTTTTTGTTCGATTGTTATTTTGGTAAATCCATTCAAACACTTTTCAAGTACAAAACCCACTTTTTAAGAAATGCATGATTTTTTTTAAAATCATACTAAGAATTTCAAGGACTTTGCAAAGAGTGGTCACCCTGCTTCAGATTTGTATTAAATACAATAAAATCTGTACTTACTCTTTTCTCCTAGCAATTCACTGATAACTGCTTTATTAAACGACTCCACTATCTCTGTATCCTCTACACTATGGAATAATATCAGGAACGGTAATCCTTCTTCTGTTAATTCCTACCAATCAGAAATAAAAGTGAAATGTACACAGGGTTTCCACTGGCCCCATTTTTTTTTTGGCCACCATAAAACGAAAAAAAAACAAAGTACGCATGGGGGACGGTTCGGGAGGGGGGTTTCCGCCATTTTTTGTTAAGCTGTATTGATATACACTATTTTAAGCATATCTAGCACTTTTATGGTGTGTTATGTCTTTGACTGAATTTTGTGATTTTATAGCTTATTATAAAGAGTATGGATGAATTACACAATTGTAAATAAATAAACAAAAACCGTAAAACATTTTCCATTCTTTTATTCTTATTATTTCATCTTTGTTCACATACAAAAATGATCAGCGGCTCACATGCCCAGATTTTTATTACCAAAACTCCTTGCGGTATAATATGAAATTTGTTAACATAGACTTAAATGTGTTGATTATATGTAGGGTTAGCTCCCCTTAACATTATGCATGTCTAAATCACAAGTTTTAGAGTTTGAATAAGACCGGGAGAAGTGAGAGAATTGCAGGAGAATTGACTATGTATCTATCAGTATGCCCAACTTATTATGCTGTATTTAATCTTTGTTCTTTATTGACTATCATTTCTGTTCTGTCGATTCAGTATATTTAAAACATTATTTTAAATATCTTTCTTTTCTTTTTTTATTATTGCTGTCGTAACATACAATAATGGCAATGTCAAGCCTACAAAGCTATTCAATTTATCCAAGAGAACTTGGCAATATGATAAATAAATGCAGTCTATGATAGTCTTCAAATATCTAGAAAGTGCAACTAGTCAACTATATTTCAAATATTAAAAAAAACAACACATAATTGATCTTAATTGTTGTTTTCAATACTATATTTAAATCATGCCAAAGAAAATTATACGCTTAAACTACACAACCAAAAAAAAATAAGTTTATTACTATAATACCTCACCCACATTTGTCTTTACCGTAAACTCAATTTAAATATCAACTTTCACGTTTTCACAGAAATTTTTTTATATACATACAGTTCCAATAATTGTAAATCTACGAAATATTTATAAAATTACCAAAACCTAACGCTGACATTTTACATAACGCGATCGATCGCAAATTATCTGCAAAAACCAAATCAGCTTTTAGAAATCGTTACCATTTTGGCAAAGGGAGATAATTTTATACTCTTCATACTGGAGAATTTGAGAGACACCCGCGAATGACATTGCATCTCATTATCATTCGTCTCTCACTACTGATTCAAGTGGGAAAGTGCTTGTGTACTGGTTAACCTTTCAGGCTCCCACAATTAGTAGTAAGGTTAACTGAACGCTTGTTAGCCTGTAATGGCATAAAATAAAGCTCGATATTTCACATCAATCAATCAATACATACCTCAGCATTTTCAAAAGTGATTTCTCTGATGAGAGGTACACATTTATCCTGGATCCATCTCAACATAAAATCATAGTTATTCAATTCACCCTGGTAACTGTCATCCTCTCTCCTCGTCTAGAAAAAAAACAAAAGGAAGAAAATGTTAGGCCTAAAAATAAATGTTGTATTTAAGGTTTCACCCTGGTAAAAAAATTAGGCTAACTAACAGGAAGGCCCTGTATCAATGAGAAACAAGCAAACAAAAAAGCATAGTGAACAAAAAATTGGTCAAAAAGTCATGAAAAATCAACGCTTAGAAAGCTAATAAAAAAGCAATATGAGCGGGTAGGTAGGAGTGCGGCAGACAAACATCTTTTAAAGAGCAACTGTATTTATAGGATTCAGTGTTAAGTGAGGAAGTTATCCCAAATTGAAGTTTAATTGTTTGGCACTAAAAAATTGTACCACAATGGCAATAATAGGAAACACTTTAACTATTTAGGTGATAATATCAAGTTATGACAGTCAATACTCACATGTGGTGGACGGAAAACGATTTTGTCACTTCCCCCTACTCTTTCATTGAGAGAAACTTCCCTGAAAGATATATACATATAATTTTTGTATTAATCAATAATGTCAACAAATATACATGAATGGTACTTAACGCTGTTCTCTTTATCAATCAACTCACAGAGGATAGCCCAGTGCAGGTTCTGATGTATTATAATAACTCTTTAAATCAAGAGAGTCGGTAGTACATGTACGTCCAACTATCAATTAGGGGATTACGTGTTTGAAGTCCTGCCCAGCCATATTCTCTCTGATGATAGATATATATATATATGACATTGCATCTCTTCATCATTCATCTCCCTACTCTGATTCAAGTGAGAAAGTTATGATATGTTACCTGTGGAGGTGTGTACTCACGTACTGGTTGACCTTCAAGGATCCCAGATAAGAGATGCCTGTTAGCCCTCGGTTGCAAAAACTAGATGCTAAATATTAAAACAAATAAAATCGCGAGCAAACAGCGTTCTTCTGTAGAAGTAAGCATGGATACCAGTACATACCCGACAGCAGCGTGGAAGATGCAGTCATCCCTTAATTGACTGGCTACACGTTTGTATGTTTTATATGAATCTGTCTCCTTGTCAGCGAAGAAACCAATCATATTTCTCTTGTTGTTCTGCAATAAATAGAAAGATATGAAGCTGAACATGCCAGTAACATATCATAGCCGGTTATGCTGCAATCTCATTGAAAGTTCTACACAATACTATATCTACAGAGAATGAAGAGCAAAAAACAGTTCTGAGTTCATACATGAAACCAATTTTTACCAATCAAGTTGAAATGGGGGAAACAACTCCTGAAAATTTTTACCGATGTTGACAATTATCTAACTCGACCAGTATTTTATAATTATATAATATACACACTAAATATTAATCAAATACATAGACCTAAAGTGCTCCCGATAAGCTTTTCTTCAAATGAGTTTTAAATTTTTACCCTTTAATAATGGTATGAATTGCTTATTTTCAAAATTTTAGAAATAAACATTTTTATCAAATTGCCATTTAAAACAAACTAATCAACGTCGAAATTGAGAATCACCAATGCTTATTTTACCCTTTTATTTAAATTTCAATGCTTCATTCAGAAAGTTCAATGCTTAAATACCGCCGAAAAAGTTCTCATCTGGAGCACTGGACCCCTTCTTATGTTATTGATCGGAAACCCATCGTTTCTACCTCGGACGGACAAGCAGTACACAGGACTAACACTTAGTGGTTATTCACCATTATCTGAATGGAGGGAACATAAAACATCTGGCCATGTTGATTTTAGGAACCTACCTCCAATTCATCAAGCTCATCCATGCTTGTGTGCTGCTTCACCGTATCTTCCAGCTGCTGTTTTATAAATTCGGTTAGAGCATCAACCGACCTCTGGCCTCTAAATTCCTTTTTAACCACTTGTCCATTACGGAACAATTTCAGCGTTGGATATTTTGATATATGGTATTGTGTTGCTATCCCATCTTGAATGGAAGGGAAAACATATCATATAGTGAAATAATAATACATAGTAAAGCAAGAAGGCTCAAGACATGAGATACTGGTCAAGACATGTAAAAAGAAATGGCTAAAAAACACAAATACATGTTAGATAAGTACTAAGACAGTATGCTCCGAGCATTTTGTCAACTGTGTATTTTTGGTATTTTGGGGAATATGGGCAGGTCTATTCAATATAAATAGGGAAAAAGAGCACGTAATTGATGGAAATGGGGGGGGGGGGGGGGGGGGGGGGGGGGGGGGGGGGGATAAAAATAATGCAAGTATATATGTTTGAAACAGTTAACAGGTAAACATCTCCGTTCTTCATTTATTTAAACTGTTTAACTTGGGTAAAACTGTATTTAAAAAACAAATCAATTTTTACTAGATATTTCAACGTATTATTTCTTTGTTTCCTCCCTGTTCAATCTCCCGCTTACTTAGCTAGTATTATTTCTTACTATGATTGTTGAATCTCCTTACAATACACACTATTTGATTGGTCAGTAGGACTACATGAGAATTCAATTTGGACTATACATGTATATCTTATATATCTGATTTTGTTAAATGTTATACTGTTCTTCACTGTCACCATGTATATATATTTGTATCCTCACGGCCCTATAGCTCATTTGAATTTTGAAAAATAAAAGATATATCACCATATCTTTGGAGAGATTGATTGATTGATTGAATATTTAGCGTCATTTTTATGCCATCGAGGGCTAACAAACGATCAGTTAACCTAACCACTGTTTCCTGGGATTAACCAGTACTCGAGCACACCTCATCTCCGCAAGTAACTGATAACTTTCTCACTTGAATCAGTGGCGAGAGACGAATGATAATGAGACACAATGTTGTATATCAATCATCACGGAGACTGTTGCCGGGCGGGAGATTCGAACTAACGACCCCTGGATTGATATTCAGATGCGTAACTGACTGAGCTAATTGGGCCCGGCTTCACAGTCAGAAGAAGGACTATTGTCCTGAAAAGTGTTTTGCACAGAATGGGGACACTGCTCGAGTCAAACCCTGGGTACATGTAATCAGTTTCTCTATTTCCCAATAAAATATACCTATTTAATGCAACCCACACTTCAAACAACAAAACAAAGAAACTTACTTTCTTTGTCAGAGTCTACTTTTCCAAACGCCACCTTATTTGTTTCCTGAAAAGCAAAAATTTGTAAACTATAATTTTATTCAGTCAATTAATAAAACAATCATTTATATTAAATGATTCATGTCAAGACCATAATTTTGAACCATGTGATCAAGGACTTATATAGAGAAGGGGAAGCAACCTATTCAAAACTAACGTACATGAGATTTTGCGTGATTACATCTCAATCAGTTGCTTTTCCTTCTCTTTTATAAGTCCTTGGTGAGATGTACCTCTAGTGAAATAAATTGTGTAATTACTCTTAAAATTTAGGGACCCATTCTACTAACAACTTAGTGTACAAAAAATATTCAACTTGAGGTTACTGAAATAGGCCCTTGGAAAATAATCATGAGAGTACCGGTATATTTCAAACTGCTCAGTTCAAACTTGTTGACCATAAAACATTGTTTTATCAAAATCAGGGCTTGAAATTTGTTACAAAGTTATTCGTCCTGCATTTCAAAGGCTTTCATGAATGCATGAAATAAAAAAAAAAAGGGTCAGATTCTTTAATCTTACTCCAGCACTGTCAATGCTTCAAACTTCAAGTTTAAATGCTCAGTTTTAATTTTCGTCCTTTTAACATAAATTTCTCATTGCACACACCAATATAATATTGCTGCTTAATACTAAAACAGATAAATATATAGTGTACTAAAAGAGTTTATATCACTGAAATTATAATGCTTACCGGAAATAACTCTTTAACTTTATTGGAAGCTTCTTCGAATATTGGTACCAAAATTTGGCTGAATCTACACCAGTCTGCATAGAAATTAACAAACACTACCTCATGTGTGGCTGAAAAAAACCCACACATTTATATAGTTAACTCATTATCTTTGTGTTTTTTTTTACATGTACATACAACAAAACTTTACTCAGGTGTATCTATGTACATCTAGATAAGTATGTACAATGTGCTTAAGGCAGTGTGAAGTTTCCACACAAATCAATATCACTACTCATATAATATATCATTCTGACAAGTACAAGGTCAAATTCTATGTCAGCAGTGATTGAGAAGCAAAGGGGCCAAGGTCCCATTTTTATCAAAAATGTCCCATTGATATTAATTAGTAAATATTAATATGATTATATATAGAAACAAACTTTTTACCTATAAATAAGTTGAAAATCAAATTTAAAAATACAAGTAATTGATTGGAAAACAATTTTCACCTTGAAAGGACGAAAAAACGGACAAACAGGGGTTACACAGGGCTTTTTTACCTTATTATACAGAGGCCGATTTTCAGCTACTTTCCAATTGAAAAATCATGATTTTGTTCCAAATTGTCGCAAAATGAAAAAAAAATGAATTAAGAATGTCCTACATTTAGGAAATGAAAAAAAAATGTAATATCTAACAATTAATGGTTAGGACACGATTTAAAGTGTTCCGCATAAATTTCCAGTTTGCTACAGCCTTAATTTTGCCCCCAGTTTCCCCGTGAAAGCACTCTTATTTTTCCCAATCTCGAAGACTTGGGCCTCTTCCCAATTTTCAGGGAAAAAAACTCTTGATACCTTGTTGCCATTTTTCAAATGGAGGGGGCATTAAAAAAGAAGGCAACAGCAACAAAAATAAATCACTTACAGAGAATATTATTGATGTTGTTTCCAACTAACTGGACTGTCTCAGCTCTTGTACTATGCGACAGTAAGACTACCTGGAAAATAAAACAGGTTAATTATAATGACATGATCTATGTACTCATACTGCAACACCCTCTTGCTAGGATTATGTGCAGACACAAAGCCCACAGGTTAACAGGCATGTGAATAACTGATTAACAGATGTTTAGTGAGATCTTTTACATGCATGGTACGACATGGGCATGCTTCCCCAGTACCTTCCCCAAATAAGGTACTGTGGGATGCGTTTGAAAAATTCTGGGTGAAACACTACCGGGAATTGATCCAGGAACCTCTGGGTCTTGGAGCAACCATGCTAACCACTAAACCACCGCAACCCTTTTCCACTGATACAATATGATTTTTTATCTTGTTAAAGTTTGCTAAATTATATGAAGTACAAGTTGTTTATGTGTTTGAATATATCTTTTTAAATAATTATCTTAATGGCAAATTGTGATCAGCTAGTATAAATAGGCATGATATATAAAATAAATAATGTCCTATTTTAACACATCTACTTCCTTAAAAATGAAGAAATTATGTTAAAATAGATCTACATTGATACTTATTTATAACATTGTTCAAGATTCTTGCTGATCAACATATGCACTAATAAGTAAGCGTGCTTTCTTCTATGTCTATTCTTTTCATTAAAGAACAGAAAGAAAGACGGAAGAGTTAGACAAAAACAACTGTCAAAATTCACAACAGGAAATATGGAGAAAAATGTTGACAACAAACTGTTTGTTAGTGACTGTTAACGAAATTTCACTTACCATGCACAACAAAATAAGACTGGAACGAGATATCATTATGCTGAAAGAATTTTGGCCAAGCATTTTTAATTTAATGCTAAGGGAGACGTTTCACAAATGAAAATGTGCTAAAACAGCACCGGACATCAAGCAGACCATTCCAAAATGGCTGCCAAAATAGTGAACGTGTAGTCTCGTGAGACTTCGAAAAAATGTTTTTATATGATAATGAAATTGAAGTTTAATATATTACTTTTTAATTTTTATATGTATATATTTAAGGAAGAAGATGTAAGATATTTTATTGAAGAATAAATGTGAAAAATATATATATATTATTTTTTTTTTTGCCAACTTTCGTACTTAACACAGTTCGTACAAATTCACGTACATATATGAAGTGTTTTTTTCACACAATCATGTAAATTGCACAATTTCAGTTTACATTTTCCATATTCTTTATGTAATATTTGTATATACATGTATAATAACAAAGTTTCCAGATGGTAAATAAATGGCAAACGTTTAAAATCACTTTCATATTATTTTAGGGTCATTTTTCCCATTATCAAGCTTATTTTCTCTTTGTATTGTTTTCGTGCTTGTGTTATTTTTCAATGTTCATAGTGTGTTTTGAACGTGTTTTTATTACGTTTTGAGATGTATATTAATGTTTTGGGGATGTTTGAGGGGTGTTTCCTTGGTGATTTTGGGATGTTTTGGGGATGTTTTGGGGGTGATTTTGGGGTGTTTCGGTGGTGTTTCAACGGACCGCTATGACTGCTAAAATAAGCAATCCGTGTAGACCAGAGACATGTAATTCAGTTGCTGGGTTTAAAAACAACACATTTTGAACTTTCACGCGTGATTGCGCAAAAAATGCTCTGGTACACGTTCTTTAATTTCACATATATTAAACTTTATTAGTTTCACTATGTACATTATGATTAAATAAAAAGAGTATGTGTTCACGCTAGTGTTTACATGAATTCGAATTCAAATTATAAATAAGACACTTATAAACATACGACGTTTACCTGCTATTTCGAACGACGTCGTATTTTACGTAAATATCACAAGGAGCTCTCTTGACGTCGTCCGAAGTCACAAGTGTGGCAACGTTAAATGTCGCACCGACGCTAATTGTCGTAGCCAACGTTATATGTCGCAAAACTGACGTTAAATATCGCAAACCATCTGCCACTGTATGTCGCACTTTTAACGCTTTGTACCACCGGTATATGTCGCAAACCCAACGCTAAATGTCGCACTGTTTTATCAGTGCAAAAAAACATGTTTAGTTAAGTATTATAGTCTTTATCAAATTCGTTAGTCATTAACATCCCTGACAAAGAAGTTGGTGTATGTGTGCAAGTGTGTGTGTAGGCGGGGGGGGGGGGGGGGGGGGGGGGGGGGTACTCCAGTGGAACCGGGTTTAATCCTCGTTCACGGCACTTGATTTTTCTTAAATACTTTAATTATTTCCCACAGTTCTAAAATATTACCAACAGTCTTTTGGATGAGATGCTCCGGCGTGTATCGATGCTGTGCATAAGTTTCCTGAAGGCGTCTCCCATATAGGCAACCGGTGGCGACTATTAATAGAGAATAAACGGTGCATTGCGTGATAAGATAAGATAAACATTTATATGTTGAGACCTGGTGAACTTTTTTAAATAATAATAATTAAAATTATTTATAATGTAATGTCCAGATTTGAAAACTTACAATGTGTGACTGTTTATGGGTCTATTACATCATATTGAAAAATCATCTAGTAATAATAGTATTTCTCAAGCAATATTAGTATATAAATAATGAAATTTTTAATTAACATATTTATATGTGTGGATTGTTATACGTAATGTATCAAATTGTATCTGTATTTGAAAACTCTTGTCCAAAATAATGCTAATTTTGTTAACAACGATTTCGGTTTGTATCTTTAGTCAATCTATAAACTTTGCCATACTTGGTCGTTTGGTGTAATATGTTTATATATATATATATATATATATATATATATATGTGCATATCTTATTTGATAGTAGAATAGACAAACAATGCTACAATTCAAGTAGGTCCTTGATGACGTGATCAACATCCTGTACGAAGTTATCACGTGTCCGTCTGGTTTTGAGGCGGAAACCAGGCGGAAATGATAGTTTCCAGGCGATAAGCAGCAGGACACGTAATCTCTTTACCAATGCAACCATAATTATAAGGCGTAATCTCTGAAATCCAAGCGTAATTTTTAACAAAAAAGCGTAATTTCTGTCAACCAAGCGTAGTTCTGTCAACCAAGCGTAATTTCTGTCAACCAAGCGTAATTCAAAATGAGGCGTATCTGTTAAAAATAAACTTAGAATTTTCATCAAGGTGTACCACAGTCAGGCAATATATTTTGTACTTCTTATCTTTAGCAACTTTTCCACGATGGTGTACTTGCAAATAAAATGCAGTGATACAAAATATTTGTGAAAGTTTATTTACATATAGTCCTCTGATGTCTGGTAGACGGATTAAGATGTTCAATATTTGTATATTTATATTGTGACCGTAATGACGTTTATCTTTATCATTATACATTCTTGCTGGAAGTAATGGTATAAGTTAGAAAATAGTCGTGCAATTCAAAATAATATATCAGTAACCCCGACCCCGCAAACACACACACACACGCGCGCGCTCACATATACGCCAACTTCATTGTCAGCTACGGTGATTACTAACGAATTTGATAAAGATTATAGTACTTAACTATACACGTTTTTTTTTTGCGCTGATGAAACAGTGCGACATTTATCGTTGGGTTTGCGACATATACCGGTGGTACCAATCTTGCGACATTTATCGTTAAAGGTGCGACATATAGCGGCAGATGGTTTTGCGACATTTAGCGTTGGTTGCCATATTTACCGTCAGTCTTGCGACATATAACGTTGGTTGCGACATTTGGCGCCGGTGCGACATTTAACGTTGCCACTCACAAGCAAACGTTGTGTTTTTTAAGTGATTCATTTTAATTTAAATTCGAAGTTATGAAGGAACTAGCGTGAACACCGCCTCTTTTTATTCGGTCATATTATATTGAAATGAATAAAGTTTAACATATGTGAAGTCCAAGAACATGTACGGAGCTATTTCGCGCAATCAGCCGTGAATTTTAAAATTCGTTGTTTTTGAACCCGCGTTTAAATCAACCCCGGCGTAATGATTAGACGTAAAGGTTACACATACTGTATGTTATCTGCACGAAAGTTATAATCGTATTACAGGTAATGAAATAAGTAATTTAAAAATGTTATTTAGAACAGTTTTGAATTAATATTGATCAAAATGAGGAGAAAAACTGCTAAAATCATCGTCCGAAAAATTCGTACCGCTAGCTAGGGGACACTGTTAATGAGAAACTGCAGTACCGTTTTAGAAAAGAAAATGAAGCTAAAACGAAAGCAGATACTTAATAGAACAATTGTACAGATTTTGGATACTTTACGCCAGATCCAAAAATCCGATAGGAACACCGCGGGCTGCCTTATAAATAACCCATCGTTTTACTGCCGTGATCCACGTAAATAATAATAGAAATATATTTATTTTTTCCTCCATATATGAAGATTATTATAAAACATTTACACACATACAGCATGTCCTTATGATCAGTAATACATAATCAATTGTAAATTACAAATAAGCAAAAGCTTTCTTATTGCCTTGAACCGAAACGCAATAAAACGTTCAAAGAGACGTCATTATGTTATTCTAAATTATGTTAATATTATGCCTAACTACCTTCTCAGGCCTTGTAGCTGTAAATCTAAGCTGAAAACGAAGTGTTTAGGCCAACATGATGACAGCAAGGTAAGGAACTCTCAAATTAGCAAACAAAAAACTATACTCAAAAAAGCAATCACACAAACACATTTATAAAACTAGTGGAGTCACGCTAATTTTGAAAAAGTCAAGTAAAATATTTAAAAAAGAAAACAAATTGATATTAGCTTGAATATGTGTCTGTTTTACTCGTTCCGATATATATTGATGAAAAAGAAATAGTTGTGAAACTCGTTGTCATATACGACCACAAATATCCAAACATGGTGTCTGTTGTCATATATGACCACATATATCCAAATATGGTGTCTGTTGTCATATATGACCACGTATATCCAAATATGGTGTCTGTTGTCATATACGACCACATATATCCAAACATGGTGTCTGTTGTCATATATGACCACATATATCCAAACATGGTGTCTGTTGTCATATACGACCACATATATCCAAACATGGTGTCTGTTGTCATATATGACCACATATATCCAAACATGGTGTCTGTTGTCATATATGACCACGTATATCCAAACATGGTGTCTGTTGTCATATATGACCACGTATATCCAAATATGGTGTCTGTTGTCATATACGACCACATATATCCAAACATGGTGTCTGTTAACCATTTTCAAGAGTCATAACGATCCGTACAAAAAGAGAAACACAATGGGAGGATCTGCAGTTTTAGATTAACGTTTAAACTTATATTTTATGAATGCTAGACATGGAATGGGGTTGGACCACGGTAACCGCCAACATTAGATTCGGTATTTTCCCTGAAGACTACAAACCAGGGGCGTAGACTCGAATTTGATATCGGTGCAGGTACATATTTTACAAACTTGTAATTTTGTAGAAATGGAAAATTATTTGAGCGACGAACAAATTTTAAATAAATCCAAAAACGTTAAGAAATTAGCTAAAAATGTAGAAAAGTTTAGAAATTATTTGTGCCGCGGAAAGTGTCGCACCATGCCGCACTTGTGTCCACACCTATGCACACTCTTTTGATTAACAATGACGTGGATCTGCAAACATACTGGGGTACACATTCGTATGTGTAAGAATCAAGTAGACCGCAGCATGGTTTAGTGGTAGAGCGTCCGCCTCGCATACGGAAGGTCATGGTTTCGATCCTCGACCTGGTCATATCAAAGACTTTAAAAAATGGTACTAGAATCTTCCTCGCTTGACGCTCAGCATTTAGAGGAGAGTTCTAGGTCTGGTCGGCCCGGTGTCAGTATAATGTGACTGGGTGGGGTATCATACCATGTGTCTGCGGCATGATACTCCAGTGTGACAGCACTCAAAATACTGTCTCAAGTAGACACCGACGCGATATGACTGAAAAATTGTTGAAAGCGACGCTTAACACCATACAACAACAACAACAACAACAACAACAACAACAACAACAACAACAACAACAACAACAACAACAACAACAATCAAGTACATCCAGATATGTATAATTCTTTCAGAAATTGCGAATTTATCAAAAAATTGAATTGTTATGTATGACTAAGAACTTATACATATAGACCCTTGGTATGACGAATGCATTACAAATCTAAAACTATTTCAAGTATTCGAAACGATGCACCATAACTCGACACACTAATAGATGCTCGCCTCACAAATCAACAATTTGGAAATCATTGCATAACACTGAAATGCATGTTTACGCATGGACGTGCCATTAAGTTTGCCACTGTGTAACTGTCATTATAACTGACAGGTATTTTACTCACAGTTTTTAATTGATATATCACTGCATGAACTGTGACATATTGACAGCGATTCAAACGTAATTGTATGTTTTAATAGTAAATGAATATCTCAGTGGGATACCTCGGCCTTTGTTACAAGTATTTGGACTTTTTAAGGACTTATTTATTTTACATCGATTGTTTTTACAACTTAGGCAAATCACGGTCGAAGTCTTTCTGGGTATAAACGGTATTAAGGTATACTGACAAAATGTATTGAAGGACGCAATATGTAGCCGTAGCTGTGGGTCGAATCCCCGAACCACGATGTTTTTACCTCTGGTCCGACACAATTAAAATAAAACACGTTCCAACCGTGTACTTTAAAAATTAGTGTCCCCTATATGACTTCTGTTTTATAAAAAAAATATGAGACGGTACAAGTACTCCATATTCACTTTCAAAACAGTGATTTACTTTACTGTAATTACAATATTATGTTGAAGACAGATAAAACACATTAAATAAACAGAGTAACAATAGTTTATTTTGAATATAAAATCACATGGCGATCTTATCTGTACCGACACAATTAAAATAAATCACCTTCAAACTGTGTACTTTAAAAATTAGTGTCCCCTATATGACTTCTGTGTTATAAAAAAAAAATGAGACGGTACAAGTGCTCCATATTCACACTAAAACAGTGGTTTACTTTACTGTAGTTACAATATTATGTTGAAAACAGATAAAACACATTAAATAAACAGAGTAACAATAGTTTATTTTGAATATAAAATCACATGGCGATATTATCAAATTCATACATGTTATATTATGTTATTATATGTGTTATTTTATAAGGATAAAGGGTGGCCCCGCGTATCTTCCAAATGGCCGGTCCATGTGTCATTTTATAAGGATAAAGGTGGCCCCGCGTATCTTCCAAATGCCCGGTCCATGTGTAATTTTATAAGGATAAGGGTGGCCCCGCGTATCTTCCAAATGTCCGGTCCATGTGTTATTTTATAAGGATAAAGGTGGCCCCGCGTATCTTCCAAATGTCCGGTCCATGTGTTATTTTATAAGGATAAGGGTGGCCCCGTGTATCTTCCAAATGCATGGTCCATGTGTTATTTTTATAAGGATAAGGGTGGCCCAGCGTATCTTCCAAATGTCCGGTCCATGTGTTATTTTATAAGGATAAGGGTGGCCCCGCGTATCTACCAAATGCCCGGTCCATGTGTTATTTTATAAGGATAAGGGTGGCCCCGCGTATCTTCCAAATGTCTGGTCCATGTGTTATTTTATAAGGATAAGGGTGGCCTCGCGTATCTTCCAAATGTCCGGTCCATGTGTTAATTTATAAGGATAAGGGTGGTCCCGCATATCTTCCAAATGCCCGGTCCATGCGTTATTTTATAAAGATAAGGGTGGCCCCGCGTACCTTCCAAATGCCCGGTCCATGTGTTATTTTATAAGGATAAGGGTGGTCCAGGGTATCTTCCAAATGTCTGGTCCATGTGTTATTTTATAAGGATATGGGTGGACCCGCGTATCTTCCAAATGCCCGGTCCATGTGTTATTTTATAAGGATATGGGTGGACCCGCGTTTCTTCCAAATGCCCGGTCCATGTGTTATTTTATAAGGATAACGGTGGCCCCACGTATCTTCCAAATGTCCGGTCCATGTGTTATTTTATAAGGATAAGGGTGGCCCTGCGTATCTTCCAAATGTCCGTTCCATGTGTCATTTTATAAGGATAAGGGTGGCCCCGCATATCTTCCAAATGCCCGATCCATGTGTTATTTTATAAGGATAAGGGTGGCCCAGCGTATCTTCCAAATGTCCGGTCCATGTGTTATTTTATAAGGATAAGGGTGGCCCAACGTATCTTCCAAATGCCCGGTCCATGTGTTATTTTATAAGGATATGGGTGGACCCGCGTATCTTCCAAATGCCCGGTCCATGTGTTATTTTATAAGGATAAGGATGGCCCCGCGTATCTTCCAAATGCCCGGTCCATGTGTTATTTTATAAGGATAAGGGTGGCCCAGCGTATCTTCCAAGTGTCCGGTCCATGTGTCATTTAATAAAGATAAGGGTGGCCCCGCGTATCTTCCAAATGTCCGGTCCATATGTCATTTAATAAGGATAAGGGTGGCCCTGCTTATCTTCCAAATGTCCGGTCCATGTGTCATTTAATAAGGATAAGGGTGGCCCCGCGTATCTTCCAAATGTCCGGTCCATATGTCATTTTATAAGGATAAGGGTGGCCCCGCATATCTTCCAAATTCCCGGTCCATGTGTCATTTTTTAAGGATAAGGGTGGCCCCGCGTATCTTCCAAATGCCTGGTCCATGTGTTATTTTTTTAGGATAAAGGTGGCCCCGCGTATCTTCCAAATGCCCGGTCCATGTATTATTTTATAAGGATAAGGATGGCCCCGCGTATCTTCCAAATGCCCGGTTCATGTGTTATTTTATAAGGATAAGGGTGGCCCCGCGTATCTTCCAAATGGCCGGTCAATGTGTTATTTTATAAGGATAACGGTGGACCCGCGTATCTTCCAAATGCCCGGTTCATGTGTTATTTTATAAGGATAACGGTGGACCCGCATATCTACCAAATGCCCGGTCCACGTATCATTTAATAAGGATAAGGGTTGCCCCGCGTATCTTCCAAATGCCCGGTCCATGTGTTGTTTTATAAGGATAAGAGTTGACTCACGTATCTTCCAAATACCCGGTCCATGTGTTATTTTATAACGATAAGGGTGACCCCGCGTATCCTCCAAATGGCCGGTTCATGTGTTATTTTATTAGGATAAGGGTGGCCCCGCGAATCTCCAAACGTCCGATCCATGTGTTATTTTATAAGGATAAGGGTGGCCCCGCGTATCTTCCAAACGTCCGGTTAATGTGTTATTTTATAAGGATAACAGTGGCCCGCGTATTTTCCAAACGCCTGGTCCATGTGTTATTTTATAAGGATAAGGGTGACCCCGTGTATTTTCCAAATGTCTGGTCTATTTGTTATTTTATAAGGATAAAGGTGGCCCCGCGTATCTTCCAAATGCCCGGTCCATGTGTTATTTTAGAAGAATAAGGGTGGTCCCGCGTATCTTCCAAGAGTCCGGTCCATGTGTCATTTAATAAGGATAAGGGTGGCCCCGCAAATTTTCCAAATGCCCGGTCCATGTGTTATTTTATGAGGATAAGGGTGGCCCCGCGTATCTTCCAAATGCCCGGTCCATGTGTTATTTTATAAGGATAAAGGTGGCCCCGCGTATCTTCCAAATGCCCGGTCCATGTGTTATTTTATGAGGATAAGGGTGGCTTTTTCAAGTGACAGAGGTAAGGAAAACTGCTACACTAAGTTGGCAGAAAGTGTCTATTGAGGCTAACGGCTGTGACAGATACAGACAAAATAATGGCTATCGTGGTGACCGGTATAACTGTTTAGTTCGATCTCTTGGTAGGGTGCGCACCCGTCCCTTTATGGTGTGCCGTTTCTTGTTATATCCCTAGTTCTGGATATTCTTTTTCTGCCATTTATCAAAAGTAACAGTCAAACTGTACGCCGGACACTGTTTTATCCTTCTGCTTTCGTTATTAATGTTTGCTATAAAAATCGGATATTTTTCAAAAAATATTTTCATCAAACTGACATAAAAAACGCTAAGATAAGATAAAAATACTGGCTATGTATTGTTATTTTCATTCGTAATCAATTAACCAAATGATCTTATAAAATACTTTCAAACATGTATAGCAAACCGGAGCAGTTATAGTGAGAAATGTTGTTTATCATGTTTAAACCTATACGAAACCCGTAAATTGCGCCCGGTACCGATTTATAAACGTTTGCTACTAACATTATCTAATTTATTTCCCTGGACACTGCCCCAGAACTTTAAATGGCATGGAAATACGCGATGAGATGACATGCTCCTCCGAAATAAAATCAGGTAGATCGTCGCAGGTGTGTGTTTAGTGGCCTGGTTATCCTTAATATTAACATTGAATTCAATGTTTTATAACAAATAAATGTAACGCTTTAAGGTTTGCTCACTTAAATAAAGGTAAAAATGAAATAGCATAGGGGTCAGGGTTTATTGCATTTTTTGTATTCATATTTTTTTCGATTTCTCAGAAAAAAATGTAGGCACGTGCCTTTATGAAGTATTGCATCTATATTTAAGACTTATGAAGGTTAGTGAAAATGGACCCAATTACGGATATTATCTTTATGCCATTATGAAATTATTGCCGGATTTTTATTAAAATTTTCTTCAAAATAGAGGCCGGTGCAAGTTTAGATTTTATTATTTTTATGTTTCAGATGTTAAAACGGAAACATAATGTAAGGAATGAAATGATAGAAAATACTTCGTGGTTTAAATGCAGCGCCGTTTTGGGAAATAACAGTTCCGTTTAGGGAAATAACAGTTCCGTTTTGGGAAATAACAGTTCCGTTTATGCAGCACCATATTTTGGACAATAAAATATGTAGGGGCGGGTAAAGAAACGGTTTCGGTCTGGGATGAAAATCTAGCAAATAATTTCTAATGACCTTAATGCGAATATGCGTCCCTAAACGAGACTCTGTGTCACACCTGTACACAATAACTCTATATAACTTATAGTAAATTCTCATTTCCTTCCTGTCGCAGTCCATTTCACTGGCATTCTGATCCATATACTGGTCCTGTTTTCTTGTAAATCCATTGAAAGTCTCCAGAATTATACACAGAAAAAGTTACCATTAAGGTTTAACTTTTTCCACAAATGTAACCTTTCTGAGGTCACTATTAATATTTTCAAGGCCCGGCAGACTCTTCCGCCGTATTACACCCGCATCCCTGACTGAATGTTCTCGGAAAACAGTTCAGAAATACAAACAGAAATGTCTTTGATTTATCAACAACACCACTGTTTTAGCTGACAGACAGTTGTGTATATCTGTACTTAATTAAACAGCAGTTTTAATAAAAAAAACATGTGACCATATAACCTACACTTTAATTTTTACCCGGAAGCACTTCCGCAGTGTGTTATGGATCAGCTACCGCCATTGCGTTTTCCATAGATGTGCTTTATAACATTTGACCTTATTGTCACTATTTCTAACATTCGGACACAAAAACCTATATTATATTAAGATAATAGCCTAGGGTAAAATGAAAATGTAAAAAAAATGGGGTCAAAAGTGTTTCTTTTTACCACTTTTTGTCTATGAAACTGGTGCCTACTTTCAGCATGAAGAAATGAAAAGTTTACCAGTTTTGACTTTTCATGCAGTTTCCTTTACACAATGAATTTTAATAAATCAAAGAAACAACATTTATTATTTGACTGACACAACCGTAATAGAATAACATTTTATTAGGATCATGTGCCTGTTTCACATTTTCACCCAACCAGAAATATGCTTATTATCATGATATGCCCTGTACACACCTATATGATTTCAGCCAATCACAGTCCTCGTTCTTGCGGTGGTAGCTAACCTATTTATAGTGATAAACCCAGTTCGGCTGTGATGTCTCATTTCTAATATCAGTGAGTCACGAATGTCTGGGCTAGTATCTGTTATACTAACATCAACATAACACGTATGTACTTCTTATCTCTTTACGTTTTTATATGCCACTGTAGTTACATGTATACAAATTTCGATATATATTGATTAATTTGTTACAGTACTTGTTAAATAAGCTAGTCTGGTATTTTTAAACAATGGCGCATCTATCACCATCGCTTTATACAGAAAACACCAATATCTTTAAGAACTAGCATTGTATGGTTCGAAAACACAGTTTGTATTTTATATTTTGATTATTACATCAACTGAACGTATACAAAAGAATATATCACCAACATTCAGTGCCATTCATTAACATGCTCTTTAAAACTGTAGTACAATATGTGTAGTGTAGTGTGTGCCAACACAGGTTGATAGTATCATAGTTACATATTGATTTATAGTGTGGTATGGGGGTGGATCGAACCTACGACCCTCAGATCCTTGGTTCGATGTTCTACCACTGAACCACGCTCTCCACAGGTACATTCTCTTCTCTGTATAAATCATTGAAAAATGTTTTCGGTCAATTTTGGCATAGTGTACTAAATACCGTGATACAATATTGTCATTTAACAACGGAGTCCTTGCCACACACAGCCACGTCAAGGTGGCTGGCGATCTATTTATCGAGAATCGGTTCTCTCAAACTGCAATTACCACTACCAATGTACTGCTATATTTAAATAACAAATACACTGTTTAATTACACTGTGTTACATGTTAATAACAGAGAAATATGAAAAAAAATTTAAAGTGGACAGCAAAAAAATAAACAAATTAGAAAATGTGTTAAAAGTCGTATGTGCAACCCACGAGCTAAAGCCACCGGGCCAATAACTTGATAGGTGTGCCAATACATGCTTAGCGACACACCAGTCTAATGTTTCATCAACATTTTGTTAACTTAATTTTGCCTGGTTATATATTATATAATCAATACAAATCAAAACATAGGTAATTTGACTTGATCCAGTCTAAAGTAATGATCACATTTCCTCTCTCTGTGCCTTCTTAAGGCATAGTACCACCATTGCAAACAGGAAATGTTTCCGTGAGGTAGTGCTTAATGGCGGTTATAAATAATCATTGTTTCTTCTTCTTTAAAAATGCATTTTCCTTATTCTAATACTCATATTTTTTATTTGAATGACATTATTGATGTATTTTGAACATTTGAAAGTATTGTCATGTTTGAATTGTGAAATTAGAACAAAAACAATAATTGATGTTTGAAAATTCGGGTATGAATACACTCTTTCGGAAGTCTACTTTCGCTTTGTCAACAGTGTACACGCTGAACAGAAAAAAAAACTTGGATGACGAACGACCCCTGCTTATCTCATCATATATTGGTAGTGCAGAGGTTGACAAACAATAAAATGTAAGTATCACTTCTTTCATTTGATTTTTCTAACGACACGTCTGCAATTGTTTTATTTACTATAGAGTAAAGAACAAAAATCAATGGTGGGCCTACACCTCAAGTATCTAATTATATATCTTTATGGAACAGGAGCCAAATCCATGTAATAACTACTTAAAACATGTGTCCTTGCATCGAGGCAGGGTGATAGCAACAGTTTTTATCGTGCACTGACTGTACTTACTGCTATTATTTATTTTATTCCAAAAGCATTAGTTAAAAATGTGAGGAGGTAAAGTAGAACATGTCCCAAAAGCAGAGCCGAGACAACGTTATTGGGAAGGTAATTAGGTTAGTATGCTATACTTTTATTGAGGCCAAATGTGTACAATTGTGCTGAACGGAACAGCTAACGCGCCACTTATGTATTTCAAATATCGTCGTTAAAATATAGAATAGCGTTATTTAAATTTGCACACGACATTACTAGACAGTTATGTATTCATTTTACATACATGCACATTGTCATTGTTATCTTAAACATTCCTTCTTACTCAGGTCCAAAGTTCAAAGAAATAGCTTTGATACCATTTGAGTTGTTGTTGTTGTTGTTGTATGGTGTTTAGCGTCACTTTCAACACTTTTTCAGTCATATCGTGACGCTGTCTACTTGAGACAGTTTTCTGAGCGCTGGCACACTGGGGGTATTATGCCGCAGACACAAGGTATGATATCCCTCCCAGTCACATTATACTGACACCGGGTCGACCAGACCTAGAATTCTCCTCTAAATGCTGAGCGTCAAGCGAGGAAGCTTCTACTTCCATTTTTAAAGTCTTTGGTATGACCCGGTTGGGGATCGAACCCATGACTTTCCGCATGCCAGGCGGACACTCTACCACTAGACCACGCTGCGGTCTAATGCTTTTTGAGAAAATACATTGATTGAATGAATGTTTATTGTCATTTTGCGCCATCGAAGGCTTACAGACGTTCAGATAACCTAACCACTGTTACACGGGATCCTGAAAGGTTAACCAATATTCGAACACATTACATCTCCGCAAATAGCTGATAACTTTCCCACTTGAGTCCGCGGTGAGAGACGAGTAATAATGATACACAATGTCGTATATCAATCACCAAGGAAACTGTTTCCGGGCGAGTGAGCTAATCGGCCCCGGTAAAGAGAAAAAAATACATAAAATGTCAGTTGGCGGGTTAGCTGTTCTGTTCTTTATATATTATGATATATATTATGTCGTTCGACCGTTAGCAGCACTTTCTCTGAAACAACCAGGCCAGGTATACTCAATTTTCACATGCATGTTTCTCATGTACATGTATGTACACATAGTTTTGTATCCATCTAAAATTCAATATGGCTGCCATTACTAAAAATAGTATTTTTTTTAGATAAATCTTCTTTTCGCAATCCGCCAAACATATTTTTTAAACTGCCAGGTAAAGGACAACATATATTCAACATTAGGTAAATCAATTAGATACAAATTATATTAACAAAGTGTGATCAATGTCTTATAGACAATTGTAGTTAATTTATATGCGTTTTTTTTCAACAATAGTTTAGAAGTTACCGCCGATTGTGGTTCAAAGTCACTCATTAATAATCAGTTTTATACAATTAATTTAATTTTATACTATTGGAACCATGATTTTTCTTTAATGAATTTATAAATAAATAATTAGTCTAGCTATAAGCTGTGCAAAAATGCTTACATGCATAGTATTTACATAGTTTGATATTGTAAGGTCATTTCCTGTTTGACAGTCACGAATATTGATAACCTAAACAGATAACTACATCCACATCTACATCCACATCTACATCTACATCTACATCTACATTCACATCTATATCCACATTCAAATCCGCATCTACATCCACATCTACATCCACATTCACATCCACATCTACATCCACATCTACATCAACATCTACATCCACATTCACATTCACATCTACATCCGCATCTACATCCACATCTATATCCACATTCACATCCGCATCTACATCCACATCTATATCCACATTCACATCCACATCTATATCCACATTCACATCTATATCTACATCTACATCCACATTCACATCTACATCCACATCCACATCTACATCCACATCCACATCTACATCCACATTCACATCTACATCCACATCCACATCCCCATCTACATCTACATCCACATTCACATCTACATCCACATCCACATCCCCATCTATATCCACATCCACATCTACATCCACATTCACATTCACATCTACATCCACATTCACATCTACATCCACATCCACATCTACATCTACATCCACATTCACATTCACATTCACATCTACATCCACATTCACATCTACATCCACATCCACATCCACATCCACATCTACATCTACATCCACATTCACATCTATATCCACATCCACATCTACATCCACATTCACATCTACATCCACATCTTCATTTACATCCACATCCACATCTACTTCCACATCTACATTTGCATCCACATCCACATCTTCATCCACATCCACATCTACATCTACATCTACATCCACATCCACATAGTCATCTACATCCACATCCTTATCCACATCCACATCTACACCCACATCTATATCCACATTCACATCCACATCTTCATCTATATCCACATCCACATCTACATCCACATCTACACCCACATCTTCATCTTTTACTACATCCACATCCACGTCTACATCCACATCTACATCTACATACACGT
Source organism: Panopea generosa (assembly GCA_029582155.1). Lineage (NCBI taxonomy): Eukaryota > Metazoa > Mollusca > Bivalvia > Adapedonta > Hiatellidae > Panopea > Panopea generosa. Next base: position 12,966,236 of record CM055911.1, on the reverse strand, counting down.
TCACGTCCTCGTCTACATCCACATCTACATCAACATCTACATCAACATCTACATCCACATCCATATCTACATCCACATCTACATCAACATCTACATCCACATCCACGTTTACATCCACATCCACATCTAACATCTACATCCACATCTACATCCACATCTACATCCACATCCACATCTACATTCACATCCACATCTACATCTACATCTACATTGATACGTTGATCTATCAAACTTGACAATTACTCAACGGTGCGCAAAGAAAAGATAGAATATAACAAGAGAAAATAAATACTGCAAATAAGATATACATATAAAGAAAAATATATAAAGGTTATAGACGTATTAGAGATATATACTGAAAGAAGATATACAATACTAAAGATGTAGAAGAAAGGAATTCCCAGCTACATTTACCCGGCAAAGACAAACCGTTAGGCTTCTGTGGCGGCACCAGAGTCTTTAGCCTCGCTAACATAAGTGTGCATGCTGTGGAAATGTAATACTAGAGAATACGTCTACATCAAATGTCTCATATTCTTATTCTGACATGATTGTATCGTTTACTTAATGAGACGGTCCTAATGAATGAGAGAACGCGACGTGGTCTAGTGGTAGAGCGTCCGCCTCGCATGCAGAAGGTCGTGGGTTCAATCCCCGGCCGGGTCATACCAAAGACTTTAAAAATAGTACTAGAAGCTTCCTTGCTTGACGCTCAGCATTTAGAGGTCTGATCGGCCCGGTGTCAGTATAATGTGACTGGGTGGGGTATCATACCATGTGTCAGAATACTGTCTCAAGTAGACACCGTCGCGATATGACTGAAAAATTGTTGAAAGCGACGCTAAACACCATACAACAACAAACAAACTTAATGAATGACCAGTAAATGCTTTTAAAACGTAATTCGAAATACATGTAGACGGTTTGTTTAAGAGACAAAAATATTGTGTATCAGTAAGTTTTAGCCAGTTTGGGTTTTGTCACAGAAAGGAAAAACGTATAATTATGTAATGCGATACATTTATATCGAAAATAGCTGCCTTCTGAGTTGGTTTTGTTGATGGCATTGGTACAGTTGCTTGACTCCGTGGTTATGCAACAAAACTGCAAGGAGAAAAGAGACCTTGTGTATATCTTCGTTCTGTCTTTCGTTTTCACTGTTATAGGAATTATTTTACGATCAAATGCCCACAGCTAGAATTCGAATTTACTTAATTCAGTTGACATTTCACGTTTTTATTTTCTATTTCCAGACTTCCTATACAAATATGTCGGACCATGCAGACATAGACGAGGGACAGTTACAGCTGGCTCTCATCGTATGGAATTACCTGAAGTTAGACATGAGACCACGTGAAAAGGTAACACTTGACACGCTGATGCGTGGGGGATCTAGTGAATGACTGCATATCTGGACGGACGGACGGTTGAACCGCTGGATATTTAAATGAGTGTATGAAAGTAGAAGTGAAGTGAGACAGTCAATAAAGGACAGAGAGAGAGGAGGCATTAAAAATCATTCCCGGAGAAATACCACAGATCAATCGCTATAACCATTCACAGTAACACGTGTCTTTTGTCACACGTGTTATAGTGCTCATGTGATCTGATTTAAGGCGATACTATAATTATTCTAAGGTTTCTTAAAACTACACAACATCATTCATTTTTATTTCTTTTTTTATTATTATGTTAATTCATGTTATGTCACAGGTAAGGAATAATAACGTTTTCTCAGATTTACCATGTATATAAATATAATACTGTGTTTAAACCCATTTGTTTAGATAGTATTAAAACTAAGACACTATGTCATAGATCGTATATCATGCAAATTTGATAATACTAATATAAAATGTGTCTGTCAATATATGATTTGTAGCTCCTGTTAAAATATATCAGTGCATGCTATCAGCTTTTACAAACCTTTTCACAACGGTTATTTGCTTTCATTAATTTGTGTTACCGTACCAAGCTAATAGTTGAATTTCAACAACTTTAGAGAAATTTAACTTTACCATACACGAGAATAACAACTCAACTTTATTAGGCAATCGGCTACAAAAATCCATTAGTCACTGACACCAATTGATTGATTGATTGAATATCTAGTGTAATTTTTATGCCAACGAAGGCAAACAGACGATTAGTTAACATAACCACTGCTTTCTGGGATCCTGGAAGGATAACCTGTACTCGAGCACACCTCATCTCTACAAGTAACTGATACTTTTCCCACTTGAATCAGCGGAGAGAGACGAATGGTAATGAGACGCCATGTCGTATATCAATCATCCCGGAGATTGTTGCCGAGCGGGGATTCGAACTCACGACCCCAGGATTGATAGTCAGACGCGATAACAACTGAGCTAATCGGGCCCGGTACAGTGACATCAAGATCTGGTGTAGTTTTCAGCAGACTTGCACATAGGTGTTCATAAATTTGGGCCATTTCGTAATATTAATTTTGGATTCATTACAAATATTTGTTTTAATGCATTAGCCATTAATTGTGTCTACACACAGCACCTAAACATGTCTTTTAATCGTTTTTTTTGTTTGTTATGCACTGCAACTTAAACTAAAAGTAAAATTTATATGGATTTTGGCCATTTTGGTAATGTTAGCAGACCTAATATAAAAATGCCTCACATCTTGGTGTCATTTTTATGTAGTGTTTATTGAAAACTTGCAAGTTAGCCAAATCTTGAATCCAGACTGTGAGTAATTGTCCATTGAATACGTGTTTTCTTTCAGAGTGACATCATACTTGGTTTGGGGAGTTACGATATCCGCGTCGCAGAAAAGGCGGCGTCGCTATGGTTACAAGGTCTAGCGGATACTATAGTATTTTCTGGGAATTCTGGGAAACTGACAGATGGTGAATAGACTTATTTTTCTGTAAAAGGGGTTATCAACATTTTAAAAAAAAATGACTTTTATTTTTCGATAAAAACCCTTGTGCTGGACTACTTTTTCTCTTAACTTGTTATATATACATTTGTATTCCCACGCGCTTACTACTGGTATACAACGGATCTTTTAAAAATATTCATACATTTCACTTAAAGGGGCATCTGAGCCTAATAAAACTATTTTTGTCTTCAGCGTTGGTATTATAAGGATTAAATTTAGTTTTCTAGTATTCATGCATATGTAAAGAATATCGAATCACGTATCTGTAATCGATTTGTGCGTGATTCGACATTCTTTACACATGCACACAGTTTAAACGTAACTATCTTTAATGGAGCAGATTATGGCATACCAGTCGTATATGTACATACTACTGATCTATATTAGTATATTAGATGTTTATTAATTAATTAATTAATTAATTAATTAATTAATTAATGTTAACACTGTTCTTGTTTAGTTTTGTTGTTGAGTACCTCAGGGAAGACTGGACTTAGTCCAATTGAGTTTTCTCGTAAAATTAAGTCATTATAATTATTATCATTATTACTAAACAAACCAAGACTTTTATACAAGATTTGTGCGTGATTCGACATTTTTTATACAAAAAAAACAACAACACAGAAAAGATAAATTTAATCCTATAATGAAACCCACTGTTACTGATGGAGCAAAACCTAAGACGCATATTGCCCAACGTCAAACACATTACGGTTTTGCCGAACGATTTTTTGAATGGGGCTTAACGTCATTTTCAACACTTTTCAGGTTAGATATGGCATATGCAGTTTTTATTGGTGGAAACCTCAGAATGAATCTGAGTAGAACCACCGTTCTTCCGCAAATAAGTCGCATAAAATATTTGGAGCGAGCGGAACACGAATCTACTACCTCAGCGGTGAGAGGTAAGGGGTCTTGAGACGGCGCCTTGGACCTCTCGACCACGGAGGACCCTTTTGCCGAACGAAATACAGCATATAGTCAGACGATATTAAATACAAAATAGTTTAAATGTTAGACAAATCACGCTCGAACTCTTCCTTGGTAGAACAAGTACTAAGCATATGCGGAAAAGGTGCCTTGCTCAAGGACACCACGCGTAGCCGTGGCGGAGGATTGAACCCACGACCTACCTTTTAAATGTTGAATCAGCATTCCATTTATTGTTGTTTATTTTGGTTTGCAGTGAATATCGAAAGCTTTATTTGGTGTGTACGATTTCAATGTAACATATGCCATATTCCCGAAAAACAAACAAATGTCCAAATAAAAGTATTTGATAAGTGAAATTTAGTTTATACCAATTTATCTTAGCTCGGTTGTGAAGATAGCCTAAAGCTTATTTGAACCGCTCTCGGGCCCTTTTACTGGATAGAACAATCACTAAGTGTTGCCTTTTGATAGGTATCAGGTCGAGCTCGGGATCGAACCAGCAACTTCTGACGTCAGAGACTAACACTCTAACTACTACATTACTGTCCTGACTTTTTGTTTTAGGTCACTGTACCATTCGTTCTAGAATTAAGTCTATATTTTCAGGTCTTTGGACAAAACCGGAAGCGGAAGTGTTTCGAGATCGAGCAATAGAAATGGGTGTTCCTTCTTCAAATATACTGACGGAGTCGAAATCGGGTAACTCCGGAGAAAATGTACGTTTCACATATGACCTTCTTTGTAAAAAGGAGATGCTCCCGAAGTCTATCATTCTAGTTCAGAAGCCTTACATGGAACGAAGGGCATATGCCACGTTTATGAAACAATGGCCTGGGCTGACCTCCCAGTTAAGAATTAGCGTGACGTCACCAGAAATTGAATTAATGGAATATCCAAGCGAGACTACGGGCAATTTACATGACATTATTACAGTAATGATGGGCGATTTGGCAAGGATGAAATTGTATGAGGAAAAGGGATTTCAAATTCATCAGGATATTCCAGAAAGTGTTCAAAAGGCGTACGACAGCTTGAAAGGTACTAATAGATACAATGGTCACATGCCTGAATAGTGTAGTGAGACCGTGTGTCCCACCCCAATCACTATTATTTAGTTGACAATTAACTATGATTAAACAAAGATAATGTGATAAACGTACACAATTCCTAAAACGGACGAAGCTTTTATCTATCGAAGTCTCTAGCCAAATCCCAAAAACGGACGGAGCTTTTATCTATCGAAGTCACTGGTCAAATTCATTATAACACCCCATCTAAGAAAAAAACTTACGGCGTAATGTTGTTATACAAAGCATAAGCCGGACTCAAATACCTCAAATACAAATTTTTAATCAAATATTTTCTAAAAAGAAGTAACTTTGATAGATTCATTTATTCAATATTATATTTTAACTTGCATTATAAAGATAATAAATCATATGAATTTTGTAAATTAAATTTATATATCATATAGCCATTTTGTTTACATATTCGAATATAATATCGCCATAACTGTTTATATCATGTTTAAAATATAATTCTTTATATTCCCATATAGTTCTTTATATTCCCATGTTTAGTTAATACCGGTATGCCTTTTAAAGAGTTGTCAATACACATGCCCATTAAGATAAAATAATCACCGCTGATTCAAGTGGGAAAGTAATCAGTCACTCGTAGAAATGTGCTCGATTACTGGTTACTCTTCCTGAATCCCGCGATTGCATAACACTGATACTAACTATTCACACGGACATATGGCGAATAAGAAATCATTGTCATTGGACAGAATACACTATACAAATTCTTCTCAATGATAGTAATCTACATTTCCGGTAACGTCGAATCGTCGGAAACATTCAGGTATCTCACAAGTTAGAATGAATTTCTGAAATGTGTAACCCGTATGGTTCCGGCTAAGAATAGAATCACTGTCGGTCTCTGCAGAGAGGTAGGAATCCTCCGAATTGGTGTCATGTTCATTTTATCTTTTTTTGTCATGTTCACTATTGTGGTTAAATAACCAAGACATGTGTGGTTCTAGGGAGCTCTAGGGAGCCATATGCGTGATGGCAAGAATAGAATCACTGTGGCTCATGCATGTAGTAGGAAGCGACAATTTGAATAATATGATAGAATTCTACAGGTATCAAGGTTCTAGATTCATTCTGCATATTCATTTTTTATGTATTTTTATATCCGTATGTTAATTTGTTGTTTTTGTACATGTAGAATGAACCTGGAATCTTCCTTCCTGTTGGCGTCGGATAGACTATAATGTGTTGGTACGCCGTAAAACCCAATTAATTCATTCAGAAATGTGTTGTACGTATGTTTTATATGTGTGTTTATCTAATCGCTCATTGTTCTCATAGTGTAGTGGACATAATCATATTGTGTACATCATGGAATAATATTTATTTTCACATTTTTAACCAATGAATAACGTTGACACAAAATTAAAAAAAACTCTCGCATGTCATTGGTTAAACAAAAATTGAACTATAAGGTCTCACTACACAGTAAAATTTTGTTCTTTGTTATACATGAAACAAGGTCTAGGATAAAACCTATTCCACATAAAAAAATCATAGCAGGAATGTATCCCTACATATGAATGCACAATAACTGGTAGGTTCACCAGCTTGTTTTTTTAAAGACGGTACAGTGACACACTGAGATTTTTTTAAAAAAAGAAGTCCTCAAATGCTAATAAATACATGCATCTGTTAAAATCCTATACAAGTCAGTTTTAATACCATTGCTGTCTTATTGCAGTATATTATATGCCAGCATTTGTACTACTTATTTCAGCAAGAAATCAAAACCACTTTAAACCATTTTTAAAATATTTCAAACCAAATTGCATAGGGTTTATATTTTAGGCGCAACTGTGAAGTGATACATCACGTTGGTCATAGACCATTTATGACCTCCTAATGAAATTAAGTTTGCGTTCTCCCTGCTCACGAAGAAAAGCGTATCAATAAACGATCTATAATTTATACTCATCTATGGGGAGCCGGGCCCGATTAGCTCAGTCGGTTACGCGCCTGACTATCAATCCAGGGATCGTGAGTTCGGATCCCCCGCCCGGCAACAGTCTCCATGATGATTGATATACGACATTCTGTCTAATTATCGTCCTTCTCTCACCACTGACTCAAGTGGGAAAGTTATCAGTTACTTGTGGAGATGGGGTGTGCTCGAGTACTCGTTAATCCCAGTAAACAGTGGTTAGATTAACTGATCGTCTGTTAGCCGTCGTTGGCATAAAAATGACGCTAAATATTCAATCAATCAATCAAACAATCATCTATGGGGAAAATTTGCACTGAATGTCATGCTTCATTGACAGTGCAGACTTTCGACATGTAAAGAAAAAAGTTCCTCAGCCGCAGTTGATTTTATGATATCTAAAATAAGTTATTGTTGCAAATCGATATTGCTTGTCAGTTGTTATTTTCAGAAGAATATACGGCATGATTTGAATTGATATATATCAGCTATTATTATAAACATATGCTTCTTACTTTCTACCATGTTTTTCCTTCTTTTCTTCTTCTAAAACGAGCATATCAAATAACATATATGATCCAGGCAACTCAAACAAAAAGTTGATGTGTTGCCGTATACCTGAAAAGTGAACAATGTTATATTAATTATATGTGGATACACGGTAACATTTCCTCGTTATCCTCATTTTGACGGGGTTTAACGCCATTTTCAACGCATTTTCGGTTACATATGGAATAATCGGCTTTATTTTTGGGCGAATACCTCGAAGAAGAATCACCTTCCTTCAGCAAGAAACTGACAACTTACGACCTCAGAGGCCAGTGGTAAGATACTTTGAGACTGTGCCTTAGACCACTCGGCCACGGAGGACCATTTACTCTCAGTTTTTTTTGCTTCCTATGTTTTCCACGTTACTTCCTTGAACATATGAAATATTATATGTAATAAACTAAGCGGAATAAGAATAAACAGTTCGGTTGTCATATAATTATTATCTACGTCCTAAAAGTGTGGGGAATTATGACGTAACACAAAGTGCATTTAGGATTGTTTACAACCTTTTCACACAAATACAAAATTATATTTTCATTCTAATAGATATATTCATACACATCAAACACATTAAAAAGCTATGATTCAAATATGTTTAGCTGATTATGTTTTATATAAAATAATAAATTGTAACACTGCCTGAAATATATACCTAAGAAAACCTTAAAAAAATGTAAGTTTGCCTTGCTGCTATAATCATGTTTTCCGTCCATATTTTGTTCAAATTGACTCTAAAAATAAAAATTTTGCAAACAAAAGCAGCCTTTTACATTCCATTGTAGTATGTAGAACGAACCCAGATCTCCCGATTGGGTTCGTTCAATAGCAATTGTTACGATCACGCTGATTGGTCAGTTGCTTCAGGGAAAGTTTGAATGACGTCATAATTTAGTAAGCGTTCAATTGCTATGAATTGTGGGACAGGCATAGAATTCCCTGCTTTTTCCATTGGTGGTTAACAGACCTGAGTCGGGAGATATCAGGTTCTGGGAAAGACTAATTCCAATGTGACAAATTCACGTAGAATCACAGGAAATAAACATTTAATTGAGGATGGTCTAGTTGGCTCTCGGAGAAGCTCATATATTACATTTGAATATTTCCAACTGCATGCCGCAGAATAAAATATTACATTTTCAGATTCCTGGGCATTTATTGAGGAAACATACTAATACACATGTACAATATCTTAAATTTGCGACTGTCTGGGCTGCGCTTAGCACGGCTGTTATGGAAAAAAACACCAATGATGAATGCCAACCTCGTCGTTACGTTTGTTCTCACTGCCATGGTGATACCAAAATAAAGTCTTAATAAACGTTAAATCACTCCGGATATGTATTTGGTATTCGGCAAATGTTTACAAACTGCCGTTTTTTCATTGTATGGAGTTGAAATTCCGATCCTGAAGTCTCGTTCAGCTGCGTGCGTCATTGTATACGTGGTTCTAGTTTTTGTTTAGTCCTTCAGGACATCCAAGGGAAAACCTTAGAATTGACACTATATACTGTGGATTATAAAAAGGATTAATATTAAAAGTGTTTGTTTTTTGGTATTCAGTCACAGAGGTAGTTCTAAGATATAGTAAAAAAACGAGAAGTGTATTGGTTATTTCAGCCTAAGAAAAATCCATTTGTTAATACAATCTAAGGAAGGTCCATTGGTTAATTAATTCTAAGAAAAATCCATTTGTTATTTCAGTCTAAGAGAGGTCCATTGGTTAATTCATTCTAAGAACAATCCATTTATTATTTCAGTCTAAGAGAGGTCCATCGGTTAATTCATTTTAAGAAAATTAAATTTGTTAATTCAGTCTAAGAGAGGAACATTGGTTATTCATTATAAGAAAAATCCATTTGTTAATACAGTCTAAGAGAGGTCCATTGGTTAATTCATTCTAAGAGAAATCCATTGTTTATTCAATCTAAGAAAGCGCCTCTGGTTAATAAACATAAGAATAATCCATTTGTTTATGCAATTTAAGAGAGATACATATGTTGATTCAATCTAAGAGATATACATTGGTTGATTCAATCTAAGAGAAATCCATTGGTTAATTCATTTTAGGTAAAAATCTAGATGGTACAGCTGCGTCTATGACCAATTCATCTTATAAACCTTGACATTAGCGTCGCGACAACCCACCCACATGTGATCGTCCCTATCTACAGCAACCGAGTAAGGACCGTACAACCCCTGCTTCTCTGAAACGATCAGACGCATGAATTTTGCAGTGTGGTCTAGCATGTGAATCGCATGGTTTGCGCTGTCTGCAATGAAAATATGTCCACGAGTGTCACACGTGATACCACGTGGTTCAAACGAACTTTTCAACTCGACAGATTCAAGACCGCTATACTCCGCCTTGTATTCGCCGTTACTTTTAATAATGATGACGCATAACTTCCGACTGTCGGACACACAGATGTCACTGTTGACGTTGACGGCGACCCTCAGCGGGTACATAAATAATTTCCCGTCTGCTCCGTACTCTGCTATCGTCTTCCCTGAAGAGTTCAGCCGGACTATTTTATTCTTATGAGATGTACGATGATCTTGAAAGGCAGCCGATTGCGCCAGACAGATGAGAATATCCCCATTGGAGGCGATCGTTAGCCCGCGTGGATGGTACCCGGGGAATGTTGCAAACATTTCAAGATTAAAGCCTGGACCCGGCTTCCCGATCATCTTGGTCTCGTTGCTCGACATGATCAGGTTGTTTTTACCATCTCTTGTGATATAATCGATAGTTTTATTGACCACGTGTGTTTTGATCTTTACCCCATGGCGGTAGAAGAGGTGGGCATCTGCTGTCCAGCCCAGGGCGATCCACGCCGTACCATCGTCTGTTGGACAAAGGCTGCTGATGGCCTTAAAACTGGAGTCCACCGAAAACGACGAAATTTCTTCAACCTGAACAAGCAGAAAAAAACGGAATTATTTTATAAAAAATATTTTTTCAAAATTGAGGTTTGGATAACTCAATATTGTGTCGATGTTGAAATGGTTACCCGATATTGATATAAAGTTTATGTATATGTACATAAGGTATGTGTATAAAATTATGTACATAAGCTATGTGTATATGTACATAAGGTATATGTATATGTACATAAGGTATGTGTATATGTACATAAGGTATGTGTATAAAATTATGTACATAAGCTATGTGTATATGTACATAAGGTATATGTATAAAATCATGTACATTAGGTATGTGTATATGTACATAAGGTATATGTATATGTACATAAGGTATGTGTATATGTACATAAGGTATATGTATAAAATCATGTACATTAGGTATGTGTATATGTACATAAGGTATATGTATATGTACATTAGGTATGTGTATATGTACATAAGGTATATGTATATGTACATAAGGTATGTGTATATGTACATAAGGTATACATGTATATGTAATAAGGTAAACATGTATATGTACATCAGGTATACATGTATATGTACATAAGGTATACATGTATATGGACATAAGGTATACATGTATATGTACATAAGGTATACATGTATATGGACATAAGGTAAACATGTACATGTTCATAAGGTATACATGTATATGGACATAAGGTATATGTATATGTACATAAGGTATACATGTATATGGACATAAGGTATACATGTATATGTACATAAGGTATACATGTATATGGACATAAGGTATACATGTATATGTACATAAGGTATACATGTATATGGACATAAGGTATACATGTATATGGACATAAGGTAAACATGTATATGTACATAAGGTATACATGTATATGGACATAAGGTATACATGTATATGGACATAAGGTATACATGTATATGGACATAAGGTATACATGTATATGGACATAAGGTATACATGTATATGGACATAAGGTATACATGTATATGTACATAAGGTATACATGTATATGGACATAAGGTTTACATGTATATGTACATAAGGTATACATGTATATGTACATAAGGTATACATGTATATGGACATAAGGTAAACATGTATATGTACATAAGGTATACATGTATATGTACATAAGGTATACATGTATATGTACATAAGGTATAAAGGTATACATGTATATGTACATAAGGTATACATGTATATGTGCATAAGGTATACATGTATATGTGCATAAGGTATACATGTATATGTGCATAAGGTATACATGTATCTGTGCATAAGGTATACATGTATATGTGCATAAGGTATACATGTATATGTGCATAAGGTATACATGTATATGTGCATAAGATATACATGTATATGTGCATAAGGTATACATGTATATGTGCATAAGGTATACATGTATATGTACATAAGGTATACATGTATATGTACATAAGGTATACATGTATATGGACATAAGGTATACATGTATATGTACATAAGGTATACATGTATATGTACATAAGGTATACATGTATATGTACATAAGGTATACATGTATATGGACATAAGGTATATGTATATGTACATAAGGTATACATGTATATGTACATTTCTTTTTGCTAATTTTCTATTGAAGGCGTAAGTCGAAAATTAGAAACATACACGAAAGTTCGTTCGACTTGTTATAACTTATTAATTGTTATATATAAAATATACAATGATAATCGATATAGACAACCCACCGTCGTTATCATGGTGATGACGTAACCATATTAAGAAGACCCCCGCCATCGGTATTTACCTCTGGTTAGTGTTATTATCATTAATTAGTGCTTTATATGAAATTTAATTTTAATACACTGCCCTTAAAAACCAAAAACAAATACATGGTGCCCAACCTTGACATTTTCACCAGGGTCTCGGACTTTCTTCAAGGCACCAAATATATCCTTGAAGTCCGGAGCGTCGGCACTACCGCTGGGTAGGAAATCCATCTTCAGCCGCACCAGCTCTGTCGGCGGTTTGATCTTTGACATGTTCTTGAGTTGCACCGACAGGCTGTCTTTGTTTCTTGCAATGTCGGCGTCGGAACCAAAGCTAATGACCTAGAGTATACAGAATATATGTTTATTATGGTGATCTGTATAATGTACACACGTACACATAGAACTTAGTTTAAGAGTAAATCACATATGAATTAAATAGAGCTTAGCGATATTTTTAATATATTACATGTTATAAGTTTAGCTCCATTTTCAACATAGTACATGTTGTGTAAGAGCATGAATATTTATACAAATATTATAGGGCTAAATTTTGGTCATTTTGGTGATATATATTTTTTTAAGTTTCTTTAAATTGTATTTTTCTTTATGTTAGTTTTTCGATTATATCGCGACATCATTTTCATGATATATATATATTTTTTTAACTTCAAATTTAATTTTCTTTATTGTTCCGTTTTCAACTATATCGAGACACTTGTTACCATTAAAAATAACAAGACGATTATAAATATGTCTTTGATTTCAAAGACAACATCTGGTCTCTTTGTTAGTAATGATAAGTATGCCGTAAGCTGATTGATAAAAAGGCAACTATTTCGCACCTATATTTTTAACGCGATTTCCAATTTACGGGTTTCTTTGTTCGGCCCTTTCCTTGACACAACTTGCTCGAAGACAAAATCCCTAAAGGTAAGCTGCGTAATAGCATGCGCAATGATCGTTAGCCCACCCCTAATTGCCAGTCCGGGGCCACGATTTTTTGTAACAATGATTTTCATTGGTCTGTTCACTGTACTGAGAATAGGGAATATAAACTCCAAGTGATTCTTTTTCGGCAGTCTATTTCTGTCTTTCAATAAGAATCTTTAACAAAATAAAAAGTTAATTTATTCTCAGACGATACCCAACAAGAACCCCCCCCCCCCCCCCAAAAAAAACCACAACAACAACAACAACAACAACAACAACAACAACAACAACAACAACAACAACAACAACACAAAACTACAACAGCAAAAAGCCCCAAAGCACCGCTTTAAAACAAATATGACCACATAATGAGTTTAATGCAAAATACCGTCCATCCAAGTTATTTACAAACACTCTGACATAAACGTGTTGGACCGAGCTCAGCCCGACTCCAAGACGTCAGCGGTTAGATGTTTAAGTGATATTTTGATAGATTAATCCATTGAATAAAAAAGTATGAAAAACAAAAATAATTAAATATATTAAGAACAAATTCTTTTTCGCAATAATGGTTAACGCTTTCGCATTTATTATTGTGTCATTTTTCGTTCATTATATAAACTAACTTTCATGAATTTAATGAAATCACTGCGTTTATAATGTAAGTACCATACTAAATTATAATGGTGTGAGCGTTTTATATAGATCCTATTCGGAAAAAAACACATCTGCATTTTAAAATGGAATGTTGGTTTCCATCTACTTGTCAATCTTACATTGAATGCCGGGTGTAAAACGCACCCCATACTACCCCCATCTCCAATGGAAATCTGCGAACATTACAGAAGAGTTCCGATTAATTACCATCAAGAAGTGAACATCCTCACGATCAGTCCCATATTGACGGGTTGTTCTGCATCATCATTTAACACTATTTTCATATTTGCATGATGTTATAATGCTTGTTTAAGCTTCAGTTTATCTATGCGTGAAAAAGGGGTTTCGTACGCCTGCGCTGACCCTCTATTTTGAAACAAACGAAATGATACCAGCTGAATTTCCGGCCTTTATGTTGATATTCTTTGCAATACAAAAACCAATACAAAAAACATACTTTTTTATTGAAGTATTAAAAAAAAAGATAAACATTTAAATTTTTAAAAATACATTCTTGAATTATTATTTTATGCCCATTCCAAATGGACGCCATTTCCAACAGGAGTCACAGTCAAGATACGCAGACTGGCTACTGTATGATTAAGAGCCGAATTACTTTAAAAATGAATTAATTCCATTAGTTAATGAAACAGATAATTGAAGAAAACATAAGAAACGTCCGGGTATGGTGCCTATGATTAAATTAGCTAAAATTAGGCTAAAACGGCGTACCTGATTGGCTGAGTGCAGCTGCATTGAGAAGGACGTTGTCCTATCGCTGATCATCTTGCGGCGCGTTTCGAGTCGCGCCATTTCTATACTGTGCTCGTCGTCCACATCCGCCAACATTTTCTTGGAAAGGACTTCTATAGCGTCATGGAGCTTTTTCGTCTGCTCAGTAGTAATTGGTATTTTGTATTTATTATTTAAATTCGTTAATATAAAGTTAGGTAAGAAGTTATTGAAAGTATTTTGTGTGTTACATTCTCCGGGCACTTTTAAAAGAGTACAAAAAAGCATTCACCGAAATCAATAATGATTTTAAAGTTGGGGTTCAACGTTCGAGAGCCGGGCCTTGTTAGCTCTGTCGATAGCGTCTCTGGGTTTGAAACCCCATCCGGCCACAGTCGCCGGGATAATTGATATACGACAGTGCGTCTCATTGTCATTCGTCTCCCATCCCTTATTCAAGTGGGAAAGTCATCCGTTACTTGCAAAGATGGGTGTGGGCGAGTACTGGTTAACCCTTTTGTTCGTATCTGTTAGCCATCGGCGGCATAAAAATGACGATAAATGTTTGAACAGATCAACGAGTGAGACACGGTGTGTTTGTAAATTTATCATTTTAACTTGCAAACAGTACACTTATAATGGTATATTTATAAACAATTGATAAAGCAGATCAACGAAACGACATAACTTATTTCAAAGAAATAAAAGTACTAATAGGCGGTCTTTAAAAATATTCATACGCCATCTTTATTATATTGATATTATTGTAGCGTCTGGATTATTGCATACATCAGTTTTAAACGTGATATAATAAAATATCTAAAATTTATTTTTGCTGTTTAATTTGTTTCATATGTAAACTACACAAAACAATGAAATTCGACGCATAAAAAGTAGTTCCTGTCGCGTAGTATCATTTTGGCGGTGATTAAGACAACTGTAGAAGCAGAGCCATGCCTTTGGCATACAGACTGGCTACAATGGGAGGATAATGTTTGTCACAATTTCTTACTCTAATTTTTGCAAAGATCATACCCTACCTGTTGTCTCACTTCCTCTCTCAGTTTCTCTCTCTCTTTTTCCAAATTGTCGGCATATGTCGTTATGTCGTTCATGTGTCCATGGAAACCTGGCCGGACCTTTTGTGCGTCTTTCAGGAGGTCGCCTAGCAGCATACGAGTTTCGGTGGCTACCTCAGACAAGTCCTTGCTAGGATGTTGCTCATGTGAGGTTACTTTACACCGGAGACATATGGGGATTGAACATTTACGGCAATAAAAACTTAGTTCATCTCCTGTGAATGAACAAAACATTGGTATGACACCGATGTTTTACAAAATTGTATCGATGCCATTTACGGTTGTGAGGATAGTTTAAATTTAAACAAGGTATTTAGCTAAGCAACTTATTAACTTATTTTACATAGATTGTGAAACACGTTCATACAAAAAGGTATGTTGAAATCAAACTTTGTGGAACCAATACTTGCTCAAGTACGTCACACACACACACATAAACGTGACATGGGATCGATTGAATATTTAGCGTCATCTTTATGCCCTCGAGGGCTAACAGAGGCTCAATTAACTTAACCACTGTTTCCACTGGAGCATATCCCATCTCCGCAAGTAACTGATAACTTTCCCACTTGTAACAACGGTGAGAGACGAATGATAATAAGACGCACTGTCGTTTATAAATCATCACGGAGATTGGGCGGGGATTCGAACTCACGACCCCTGGATTGATAGTCAGACGCGCTACCGACTGAGCTAATCGAGCCTGGCGACAGGGGATCGAAGCCGCAACGACACTTCGATTACAATTTCGATGCTCTACCCTCGGCCATGGGCTTCATACTAGTGGCGTAATCTGCAGCTGTTTGGTATTTGTTTAACCAAAGAACACATTGTGTAAGTTGTAAATGTTGGTAGAATTTGTTACAGTCGATGTAAACATTCGGCAAATATACAAAAATCGTTTTTAAAATAACAAATACTCAAATATCCACAAACCTTTGTGAAGGTTTCTATTTATTTTACAAATATTTTAATATTTGGCAAACCTTGCTGTTCATTTGTGTTACCTTTGTGTTTATCGCAGAACGATTTACTTGTCACTTGTCCTTCACCAGCATTAGAGCGCTCGGTCAAGGACACGAGATGATGATCACGCGAAGAGGTCATCTTCAGATGGTGTCTGCCACAGTTTGGACACATATTCTGTTCACATTCCAAACAACTCTTCTCGGCACGTGGGCCATCTTCACAAACCTGCATTATAAAAGATGGGCGTAACTTTTACATATAAGCAACTCCTCGAAAGACCTTTCGGTAGCAGAGTTGTCGCCTCAATACCGACAAAATATCGTCGCCGCTATCGTCGCCACCATATCGACTCTTTGGGAAGAGTGTAAGTTTTCAGATACAGTGTAAGATAAAGACAACCCAACAGTAAGATTATTTTAAGTTTTTTTGTTTTTTTGGAATGGAGATTTCAAGCCATTTTCAACACATTTCAGGTAATATATGGCATATTCAGTGGTATGGTAGATGAAGACCTCAAAATAAATCTGAGTAGAACCACCACCCTTCCGCACGTGATTGGCAAACTTTGTCACCTAAAGATTCTGGAGCAAACGCGACTCGAACCTACGGCGTTAGTTGTGAGCGGTATACAATGGCGGATCTACCGTTTTAAAAAATCGGCATACGCCCCCTCGCTAAACTCTTATATTTTATCAAAACTTGTGAAAAATGTGGGCATGAAAAAGAGGATGCCGAACACCATTTCATGCAATGTCCTTCTTTTTTAAGCGATCGACTTCGTCTCTTTCATGCTACACGCCACCTTCATCCTTTAAGTGTTAAAACCCTGTTACACGGGAGAGATGGTATTTCAGACGATGAAAATATTGTTGTATTTAACAATGTCCAAACTTATATTAAAGATACTAAACGTTTTGATAAAGAATAGATCTTATTAGTTTTAGTATTTACCTCACAATGGAGCCCCTCATTTAAGGTCAGCATCGGAAGCATATATTTAAACAATGTATCCTATTTCATTTTTTCTTTTTGCTTCATATATGAATATGTTTTACTGCTATCTTGATTGTTTTTTGTAGATAATTTGTTGTTGGGAAGGGCCGATTTTAACGTTGGATAACTTGTGGCCCAACCCTTTTGCTTCTACATGTATATAAAAAAGCAATAAAATATGTTTAAAGTGAAGTCCCGCCCCTGGTAAGTGATCTTGAGACAGTGCCTTAGATTAATCGGCCACGGAGGACCCAGCTCTGAATCTTATATACTAACTTCCCCGGAAACAAAGACTGAACTAAAAATAGTAGAAATGAGGACGCGACTATGTGTGTAGATTTGTTTGTGCGTGTGTGCGTGCACGCATGCATGTGTAAGTGTGTATGAGGGAGGGGAGGTACCTCACGATACATGTTACGACACCGTTTGGCTCGTCTGTCTAACGTGAAATAGACAATCAAATGGTTTCCGTTCCACCAACATATACTTAGATACTTAAAAATATAACTCTTAGAAAAGCAGCCATGTGATCATGATTTTTTACTGGTTCCAATTACACTGCATGTGGTTCCATTGATACTGATTATAATAAAAGTTGGATTACCAGTCAAACTTTTAAGTTCAATTTTTTTAGTATTTAAGTTAAAAAATACTGATGAAATAGAAGTCTGATCGTCGTTGCCATGATTAATTATTGAAATAGAAATATGTAAAATACAAATAGTACATACCTCACAGACACTGTTGGCCGCTGTTTTGGACTTCGTTTTGGCGGCCTTAATGTAGAAATTTGTCTGCAAATCCACAACACCACCTGCAGGGATGACGCATTCTATGGCGCAGAGCGGACACGCGAATTTGTTGTTGTAGGCGTTTGTTGCCGTGTACGTTTCCAGGCAATTCAGACAGTAACTATGGAAACACGTGAGTATTTTCGGATTTGTGAAGGATTTCAGACACAGACTGCAGTTAGCCAGTTCTTCGTCCTCTTTCAAACTTGTTTTATTTCTCGGTGTTAAAGTCAACATTATTATAATTGACGATTTACCCAATGTATCAGTAAAATGAATCCGTTTTACAAAGCGCTCAAGATATTATGTTAAAATTATCCGATTTGTCCGCAATCAGCGATCCGTATTACATCACAGGAACAATTGTTTTGTTTTATTTTATTATGCACATATCAATTATATATATACAATATTATTATATATTAATTAGCATACAATTTAAATGTTAACTAAATTGCTATACATACCGAGAGAAAAACCTTACAAATTATGTCAAAGAAAACGAATTATATTTTACTACGATATCAGGTTTCATGTTTCAAAAGTGCTCAGTGAAATGAATGGTTTTGAATGAATATGCTCATTCAGTCAATGCCATTAAACTGAAACAATTGTTAAGGTTTTGAAAATCTATACTTGCTACAAAATATCAGCCATTTAAACGTGAAACAATGTACACTTTTAATACAACAATACATATTCGCCACACTGTTCAGTTAACAGAGATTACAGAGGTCATTTTGGAGAGCAGATCTCGAATATGAAATTTACTAGCGTGATTATTTCATTATTGAATTTAATATCTATAAATACTTCCCACATATCTTAAATTTGATATTTCTCTGTGTAATTATTTAATTAATTATATGAGTTTTTGTTATGTTGAATATTTAGCGTATTTTTTATGCTACTAGTATTAAGGCTAATCGCCATCACTTAACCTAACCACTCTTTCCTGGGATTCTGGAAGGTTAACACGTACTTAAGCACTCTCACCTCTGCAAGTAACAGTTCACTTTTCCACTTGAATCAGAGGCGAGAGACCAATGACAATGAAACGCAATGTCGTATATTAATCATCACGGATAATGTGGCCGGGCGGCGATTCGGCCTCACGACTCCTGGATTAATAGTCAAACGTGCTACCGACTGAGCTTAATACATATAGACTGTTTCTACATACCTCGCATGTTATTGTACACTTATTTACTTAATTATATCATATAAGTAATCCTGTATTAGTTTCTATTAGTTTCTTGTAATTCTTGCTTGAATGACAATGTTATATTAACTGATTCACTATATCTGTATAACATGGCGTATAATGATAATGTATTATATCAGAGAAATAAGGTAACGATACACAATAGATTATTGTTGTCGGATAATATAAACACAAATACACTAGCTATGGATCTATTTTCAGCCAAAAACAGTTTTCTAAACATTTTTTTGAAAACACACATTTGTGAAAAAGATGGAAAAATTATTGTGGTCATGGACACATTTAGATATAATTAATGAATCATCAAGGACTCACGTGGCCGAGTGGTTTCAAGTACCGTCTCAAGATCACGAACCTTTCATCGCTGCGGTCGTAGACTTCCCACATATTCAGAGATGGGAGACTCTGGTAAATACAAAAAAATAAGACCAGTCATCAGAGACCGTGACCGTGCGACCTCATGATCCTTTGGGTAATTCTGGCGTGCTATCTACTGAGTCTGCCATTCACCCTTTAAGAAGATTTATATATATTTTATACATGCCATTTTATTATCCCCCTTTATAAACCATGTTTCTATTAATTTTCGTTTATTTTCGAAATTTATAATAGGAAAATGATTTTTTCTCTAAATATGTTCTTAAAATGATAATTAAAGAGTTTGTCTTAATTGTTATGAATAATAATAATATAAGCATGCATATTTATATTCCATCCTCGAAAAATTAACTTACTTTTATAAATTATAACTATTGCATACGAAATTTGTTACTTGCGGAAGGACGGTTGGATTAAGTCCTCCGTCTCAAGATCACTAAATTATTGTACCCCTAATTGTGATTAGGTGGAATCTGTAATAAAACATAGATAATAGAAAAGAAGTTCTTGGCAACAGGAACAATTGCAATATTACTTAATGAGCGAGCTACGCGTGCACACAATATGTGAGACAATTTATGTTTTTTTTCTTTTAAAGCATTTACAATGTCGCAAGTTGTCAATATGATAAATACATAATACATAAATGTAAATATTAATATACAGACACGACGTACTTGTTCAACCTGCGAATTCTATTTGTAAAAGCTACATTTGTAAACAACTTTTAAATTAAACAATTACAATAACTATTTTAAAAGACATACATTCATACTTTATACTCGAATGTGTATTTTCTGGGAACAGGATTCATGAAAAAATAATAATTCTTAGACTTGTTTCACAGTCGGTTGTAAATTTATGTAAATGTTAAGTTATACACCATGTACAGATCTTCAATAAAATGTCGTTGTTAAATTCACCAAAAGCGGAGTCACTTACCAGAACTTTATGCACTGAGGTGGTACTATATGTACTAATGTGGTACTTTATGTACTGGTGTGATGCTGTATATACTGATGTGGTGCTATATGTACTGATGTGGTGCTATATGTACTGATGTGGAGCTATATGTAATGATCTGGTGATATATGTACTGATGCGGTGCTATATATACTTGAGTGGTGCTATATGTACTGATGTGAGGCACTATGTAATGATGTGGTGCTATATGTACTGATGTGGTGTTATATGTATTTGTGCGGTGCTATATGTACTGATGTGATGATATATGTACTGATGTGAAGCTGTATGTACTTGTGCGATGCCATATGTACTGATGTGATGTTATATGTATTTGTGCGGTGCTATATGTACTGATGTGATGCTATATGTACTATGTGATGCCATACGTACTGATGTGATGTTATATGTATTTGTCTGGTGCTATATGTACTAATGTGATGCTATATATACTGATGTGATGCTACATGTACTGATGTGATGCTACATGTACTGATGTGATGTTATATGTACTTGTGCGGAGCTATATGTACTGATGTGATGCTATATGTACTGATGTGACGCTACATGTTCTGGTGTGATGCTATATATACTGATGTGATGCTATATGTACTGATGTGGTGCTATATGTACTGATGAGATACTGCATGTACTGTTGTGATGCAATATGTACTGATGCGGTGCTATATGAACTGATGTAGTGCTATATGTACTTGTGTGGTGCTATATGTACTGATGTGATGCTACATGGACTGATGTGGTGCTACATGTACTGATGTGATGCTATATGTACTGATGTGATGTTGTATGTACTTGTACGGTGTTATATGTTCTGATGTGGTGCTATATGTACTGATGTGATGCTATATGTACTAATGTGATGTTATATGTACTTGTGCGGTGCTATATGTACTGATGTTATGTTATATGTACTTGTGCGGTGCTATATGTAATGATGTGAGGCAATATGTAATGGTGTGGTGCTATATGTACTGATGTGGTGCTATATGTACTGATGTGATGCTACATGTACTGATGTGATACTATATATACTGATGTGATCTTATATGTACTTGTGCGGTGCCATATGTACTGATGTTATGTTATATGTACTTGTGCGGTGCTATATGTAATGATGTGAGGCAATATGTAATGGTGTGGTGCTATATGTACTGATGTGGTGCTATATGTACTTGTGCAGTACTATATGTACTGATGTGATGTTATATGTACTGATGTGATACTATATGTACTGATGTGAAGCTACATGTACTGATGTGATGTTATATGTGCTTTTGCGGTGCTATATGTACTGAGGTGATGCTATATATACTGATGTGATGCTACATGTACTGATGTGATGCTATATGTACTGATGTGATACTATATGTACTGATGTGATGCTATATATACTGATGTGATACTATATGTACTGATGTGACGCTACATGTTCTGGTGTGATGCTATATATACTGATGTGATGCTATATGTACTGATGTGGTGCTATATGTACTGATGAGATACTGCATGTACTGTTGTGATGCAATATGTACTGATGCGGTGCTATATGAACTGATGTAGTGCTATATGTACTTGTGTGGTGCTATATGTACTGATGTGATGCTACATGGACTGATGTGGTGCTACATGTACTGATGTGATGCTATATGTACTGATGTGATGTTGTATGTACTTGTACGGTGTTATATGTTCTGATGTGGTGCTATATGTACTGATGTGATGCTATATGTACTGATGTGGTGCTATATGTACTGATGATGTGCTATGTGTACTGATGTGGTGCTATATGTACTGATGTGATGTTATATGTATTTGTGCGGTGCTTTATGTACTGATGTGATGCTATATGTACTGATGTGATGCTATATGTACTTGTGCGGTGCCATATGTACTGATATGATGTTAAATGTAATTGTGCGATGCGATATGTACTGATGTGATGTTATATGTATTTGTGCGGTGCTATATGTACTAATGTGATGTTATATGTATTTGTGCGGTGCTATATGTACTGATGTGATGCTATATGTACTGATGTGAAGCTGTATGTACTTGTGCGATGCCATATGTACTGATGTGATGTTATATGTATTTGTGCGGTGCTATATGTACTGATGTGATGCTATATGTACTATGTGATGCCATACGTACTGATGTGATGTTATATGTATTTGTCCGGTGCTAAATGTACTGATGTGATGCTATATATACTGATGTGATGCTACATGTACTGATGTGATGCTACATATACTGATGTGATGTTGTATGTACTTGTGCGGAGCTATATGTACTGATGTGATGCTATATGTACTGATGTGACGCTACATGTTCTGATGTGATGCTACATGTACTGATGTGATGCTATATGTACTGATGTGGTGCTATATGTACTGATGAGATGCTGCATGTACTGTTGTGATGCAATATGTTCTGATGCGGTGCTATATGTACTGATGTAGTACTATATGTACTTGTGTGGTGCTATATGTACTGATGTGATGCGATATGTATTGATGTGGTGCTACATTGACTGATGTGGTGCTACATGTACTGATGTGATGCTATATGTACTGATGTGATGTTATATGTACTTGTGCGGTGTTATATGTTCTGATGTGGTGCTATATGTACTGATGTGATGATATATGTACTGATGTGGTGCTATATGTACTGATGAGGTGCTACATGTACTGATGTGATGTAATATGTACTTGTGCGGTGCTATATGTACTGATGTGATGCTTCATGTACTGATGTGATGTTACATGTACTGATGTGATGCTATATGTACTGATGTGATGTTATACGTACTTGTGCGGTGCTATATGTACTGATGTGATGCTATATGTACTGATGTGGTGTTATATGTACTGATGTGATGCTATATGTACTGATATGATGTTATATGTACTTGTGCAGTGCTATATATACTGATGTGATACTATATATACTGATGTGATCTTATATGTACTTGTGCTGTGCTATATGTACTGATGTTATGTTATATGTACTTGTGCGGTGCTATATGTAATGATGTGAGGCAATATGTAATGGTGTGGTGCTATATGTACTGATGTGGTGCTATATGTACTTGTGCAGTACTATATGTACTGATGTGATGTTATATGTACTGATGTGATACTATATGTACTGATGTGAAGCTACATGTACTGATGTGATGTTATATGTGCTTTTGCGGTGCTATATGTACTGAGGTGATGCTATATATACTGATGTGATGCTACATGTACTGATGTGATGCTATATGTACTGATGTGATACTATATGTACTGATGTGATGCTATATATACTGATGTGATACTATATGTACTGATGTGAAGCTACATGTACTGATGTGATGTTATATGTGCTTTTGCGGTGCTATATGTACTGAAGTGATGCTATATATACTGATGTGATGCTACATGTACTGATGTGATGCTATATGTACTGATGTGATGTTATATGTACTTTTGCGGTGCTATATGTACTGATGTGATGTTATATGTACCGATGTGGTGTTATATGTACCGATATGGTGTTATATATACTGATGTGATGTTATATGTATTGATATGATGCTATATATAATGATGTATTGATATATGTACTGATGTGGTGCTATATGTACCGATGTGGTTTTATATGTACTGATGTGATGATATATGTACTGATGTGGTGCTATATGTACCGATGTGGTGTTATATGTACTGATGTGGTGCTAAATGTATAATTGTGGTGCTATATATATTTCAGTTGTGCTACATGTACTACTGTGGTGATACATGTACTACTGTGGTACTATATGTACTGCTGTGGTGATATAGATTCTACTGTCCTGCTATTGGTACCACTGTAATGCCACATGTACCACTGTGGTGCTACAAGTACTATTATGGTGCTATATGTTCCACTGTGTTGCTACATGTACTAATGTGGTGCAATATATAATACTGTGATGCTATGTGTACTGTCGTGGTGCTATATGTACCACTGTGGTGCTTTATGTACTTCAGCGGTGATATATTATTTCCATTGTGCTATATGTACTACTGTTGTGTTGCAAGTACTTCTGTGGTGCTATATGTACCACTGCTGTGCTACATGTACTACTGTGGTTTAATATGTACAACTGTGATGCTATATGCACTACTGTGGTGATATAGGTACTACTGTGGTACTATATATACTAATGTGGTGCTAAATGTTTTATCTTGATTCTAAATGGACTTCTGTGGTGATATATGTACTACTGGGGTGCTCTATGTACTATTGTGGTGCTATATGTACTGATGAGGTGCTATATGTACTCATGTGATGCGATATGTACTCAGGCGGAGCTATATGTACTGATGTGGTGGTTTATGTACTATTGTGATGCTATATGTACTGCTGCGATGCTATATGTACCGATGTGGTATTATATGTACTGATGTGGTGCTATTTGTACTGCTGCGGTGATATATGTATTGATGTGATGTTATATGCACTGATGCGGTGTTATATGTACTGATGTGTGCTATATGTACTGATGTGATGATATATGTACTGATGTGGTGCTATATGTACTGATGTGAAGCTATATGTACTGATGTGGTGCTTTATATACTGATGTGATGCTATATGTTCTGATGTGAACCTTTATGTACTAATGTGTAGCTATATGTACTAATATGGTGCTATATGTACCACTGCTGTGATACATGAACTACAGTGATAATATATGTCCTTCCGTTGTGCTACATGAACTACTGTGTTGATATAGGTTATACAGTGCTGCTATTTGTACTACTTGTACTACTTTAGGACAATATGTATTTCCGGATGCTATATGGACCACTGTGGTGCTACATGTACTACTGTTGTGCTATATATACTTCTGTTGTGCTATATGTACCACTGTGATGCCACATGTACCACTGTGGTGCTACAAGTACTATTATGGTGCTATATGTTCCACTGTGTTGCTACATGTACTAATGTGGTGCAATATATACTACTGTAATGCTATGTGTACTGTTGTGGTGCTATATGTACCACTGTGGTGCTTTATGTACTTCAGCGGTGATATATTATTTCCATTGTGCTATATGTACTACTGTTGTGTTGCAAGTACTTCTGTGGTGCTATATGTACCACTGCTGTGCTTCATGTACTACTGTGGTGTAATATGTACAACTGTGATGCTATATGCACTACTGTGGTGATATAGGTACTACCGTGGTACTATATATACTTATGTGGTGCTAAATGTACTATCTTGATTCTAAATGCACTTCTGTGGTGATATATGTACTACTGGGGTGCTTTATGTACTACTGTGGTACTATATGTACTGATAAGGTGCTATATGTACTCATGTGATGCGATATGTACTCAGGCGGAGCTATATGTACTGATGTGGTGGTTTATGTACTACTGTGATGCTATATGTACTGCTGCGATGCTATATGTACCAATGTGGTATTATATGTACTGATGTGGTGCTATTTGTACTGCTGCGGTGATATATGTATTGATGTGATGTTATATGCACTGATGCGGTGTTATATGTACTGATGTGGTGCTATATGTACTGATGTGATGATATATGTACTGATGTGGTGCTATATGTACTGATGTGATGCTATATGTACTGATGTGAAGCTATATGTACTAATGTGGTGCTTTATGTACTGATGTGATGCTATATGTTCTGATGTGAACCTTTATGTACTAATGTGTAGCTATATGTACTAATATGGTGCTATATGTACCACTGCTGTGATACATGAACTACAGTGATAATATTTGTCCTTCCGTTGTGCTACATGAACTACTGTGTTGATATAGGTTATACAGTGCTGCTATTTGTACTACTTGTACTACTTTAGGACAATATGAACTTCCGGATGCTATATTGACCACTGTTGTGCTACATGTACTACTGTTTTGCTATATATACTTCTGTTGTGCTATATGTACCACTGTGGTGCTACATATACTACTGTTGTGCAATATGTACTACTGTGATGCTATATGTACTACTGCGGTGCTATATGTACTACTTTGGTGCTATATATACTACTGTAGTGCTATATGTACTGCTGTGGTGCTATATATACTACTGTAGTGCTATATGTACTGCTGTGGTGCTATATATACTACTGTAGTGTTATATGTACTGCTGTGGTGCTATATATACTACTGTAGTGCTATATGTACTGCTGTGGTGCTATATATACTACTGTAGTGCTATATGTATTACTGTGGTGCTATATATACTGTTGTGATGCTTTATTTACTGATGTTGTGCTATATGTACTGCTGTGGTGCTATATATACTACTGTAGTGCTATGTGTACTGCTGTGGTGCTATATATACTACTGTAGTGCTATATGTACTGCTGTGGTGCTATATATACTACTGTAGTGCTATATGTATTGCTGTGGTGCTATATATACTACTGTAGTGCTATTTATACTACTGTGGTGCTATATATACTGCTGTGATGCTTTATTTACTGATGTTGTGGTATATGTACTGCTGGGCGGCGGTTCGATCTCTCGACTCCTGGATTAATAGTCAAACGCGCTTCAGATTGAACTTAAAACATATGAAATGTTTCCAAATACCTTATATGTTATTGTACTTTTTTTTTACTTAATTGTATTATAAAATTAATGCTGTACTATTTTCTTTTAGTTTCTTGTAATTCTTGCATGAATGAAACTGTTAATTTACCTGATTTACCTCATCGGTATAATGATGGCGTATAATGATAATGCATATATTAGAGAAACAAGATAACGGATAATATAAATACAAACACACTAGTCAAAAATAGTTTTCAAAGCATTTTTTTAAAAACACATATAGATGGAATGAACATTGCGGGCATGGACACATTCAGGTGTAATTAATGAATTATCAAGGACCGGACGTGGCCGAGTGGTTTCAAGTACCGTCTCAAGATCACGAACTTCTCATCGCCAATATCATAGGTTACCCACAAACTATATGTTCTACTATGTTTGTATATGTACTCTATGTGCTTTATGTAATACTATGGTGCTATATGTACTACTGTGGTGCTATATATACTATTATGGTGCTATATGTACTACTGTGGTGCTATATGTACTACTGAGGTGCTATATGTACTACTATGGTGCTATATATACTACTGTGGTGCTATATGTACTTCTTTGGTGCTATATGTACTACTATGGTGCTATAGGTACTACTGTGGTGTTATATGTACTACTATGGTGCTATATGTACTACTGTGGTGCTATATGTATTACTGTGGGACTGCTGTGGTGCTATATGTACTACTGTGGTGCTGCTATGTTGTTTATGTACTACTGTGGTGCTATATGTACTACTGTGGTGCTATATGTACTACTGTGGGGCTGCTGTGGTGCTATATGTACTACTGTGGTGCTATATGTACTACTGTGGTGGTATATGTACTATCGTGGGGGTATATGTACTACTGTGATGCTATACGTTCTATTGTGGCGTTATATGTACTACTTCGGTGCTATATGTACTACTGCGGTGGTATATGTAATGCTGCAGTGATATATGTGCTACTGTGGTGCTATATATACTGATGCGGTTCAATATTTATTACTATGGTATTATATGTATTACTGTGGTGCTATATGTATTGCTGCGGTGCTATATGTACTACTGCGGTGCTATATGTACTGCTGTCATGTTATATCTATTGCTGTGTTGTCTATATGTACAACTGTGGTGATATATGTGCTATTGTAGTGCTAAATGTACTGCTGTGGTGCTATATGTACTGCTGTGGTGCTATATCTACTGCAGTTGTGCTATATCTACCACTGTGGTGCTAAATGTACTACTGTGGTGATATATGTACAACTGTGGTGATTTATCTACTATAATTGTGCTAAACCTACTACTGTTGTACTATATGTACTACTGAGGTGATATATGTACTACTGTGGTGCTTTACATACTAAAGTGGTGTTATATCTACTACTGTGGTGCTATATGTACTTCTTTGGTGCTATATGTACTATTCTGGTGCTATATATACTACAGTGTTGGAGCGATATGTATTACTGTGGTGATATATGTACTACTGTGGTGCTATATGTACTACTGTGCTGCTATATTTACTACTGTGGTGCAATATGTACAACTGTGGTGCTATATGTACTACTATGGTGCTATATGTACTATTCTGGTGCTATATATACTATAGTGGTGGAGCGATATGTATTACTGTGGTGATATATGTACTACTGTGGTGCTATATGTACTACTGTGCTGCAATATGTACTACTCTGGTGCAATATGTACAACTGTGGTGCTATATGTACTACAGAAGTGCTTTTTTATACCTTCATGCTAGATGTACAACTATGATGATATATGGACTACTGTGGTGCTATATGTACTACAAAGGTGCTATATAAACTACCATGTATTACCGTGGTTCTATTTGTACTACCGTAGTGATGCTAAATATACTACTGGTGTGCTATATGCATTACCTTGATGTTACATGTACTACTGTGGTGTTGAATGTACTACTGTGGTGCTATATGTATTACTGTGGTGATATATGTACTACTGTGGTACTATATATACTACTGTGGTGCTATATGTACTATCTTGATTCTAAATGCACTTCTGTGGTGATATATGTACGACTTGGGTGCTCTATGTACTACTGTGGTGCTATATGTATCTATTTTGATTCTAAATGCACTTCTATGGTGATATATGTACTACTGGGGTGCTCTATGTACTACTGTGGTGCTATATATACTACTGTGGTGATATATTTACTACTGTGGTGCTGTATGTACTACTGTGGTGCTATATGTACTACTGTGGTAATATAATGTACTACTGTGGTGATATATGTACTACTCTGATGCAATTTGCTATACTGTTAAGCTATGTGTACTAATGGGATGGTATTTGTACTAATGTGGTGCTGTTTGTACTACTGTGGTGCTATATGTACTACTGTGGTTCTATATGAACTACCTTGATGCTATATATAATAATGTCGTGATATATGTACTACTGTGGTGCTGTATGTACAACTGTTGTGCTGTATGTACAACCGTGGTGCTGTATGTACTACTGTGTTTTTTATTTTTCTAACGTGGTGCTGTATTTACTGCCGTGGTGCTATATTAACAACTGTGGTGATATATGTACTACTTTAGTGTTATAAATACTACTGTAGTGCTATATTTACTACTGTGGTGCTATTTGTACTGCTGTGGTGCTATATGTACTTCGGTTGTGCTATATATACTACTGTAGTGCTATATGTACTATTGTGGTGCTATATGTACTACGTTGGTGCTATATATATATATATATATATATATATACTACTACTGTGGTGATATATGTACTGATGTAGTGCTATATGTACTACTGTGGTGCTATATATATAATACTGTGGTTCTATATGTACTACTGTGATGCTTTATGTACTGATGTTGTGCTATATGTTCTGCTGGGCGGCAGTTCGATCTCACGACTCCTGGATTACTATTCAAATGCGCTACCGATTGAACTTAATACATATAAACTGTTTCTAAATACCTTACATGTTATTGTACAATTATTTACTTACTATTAGTTTCTTGTAATTCTTGCATGAATGACACTGTTAAATTACTTGATTTACTACATCGTTATAATTATGGCGTATAATGATAATGCATATATTAGAGAAACAAGATGAAGATATACAATATTT
The DNA here is from genome assembly GCA_029582155.1 of Panopea generosa. NCBI lineage: Eukaryota > Metazoa > Mollusca > Bivalvia > Adapedonta > Hiatellidae > Panopea > Panopea generosa. The sequence continues at coordinate 12,935,662 of CM055911.1, read as the reverse complement.
TATTGTTGTCGGATAATATAAACACAAACATACTAGCTATGGATCTATTTACAGACAAAAACAGTTTTCCGAACATTTTTTAAAAACATATATTTGTAAAGAAGATAGAAAGATTACTGTGGGTATGGACACATTTAAATATAATTAATAAATCATCAAGGACTCATGTGGCCGAGTGGTTTCAAGTACCGTCTCAAGATCACGAACCTTCCATCGCTGAGGTAATAGGCTTCCCACATATTCAGAGATGGGAGACTCTGATAAATTAAAAAATATGACCAGTCATCAGAGACCGTGACCGTGCAACCTCATGATCCTTTGGGTAAGTCTGAGGTGCCATCTACTGAGTCAGCCATTGACCCTTTAATTAGATTTATATATATTTTATATATTGATTATCCCCCTTTAAAAACCATGTTTCTATTAATTTTCGTGTTTTTTTTTAGAAATAAATAATAGGAAATTGACTTTTTTCTCTAAATATATTCTTAAAATGATAATGAAAGAACTTGTCTTAATTGTTATGAATGATAATAATATAAGCATGCATATTTATGTTCTATCTTCGAAAAATTAACTAACTTTTATAACTATTACATAGGAAAATTGTTACTTGCGGAAAGACGGTTGGATTGGGTCCTCCGTCTCAAGATCACTAAATTATTGTACCCCTAATTGTGATTAGGTGGAATCTGTAATAAAACATAAATAGAAGAAATAAAGTTCTAGATTATTTGACAACAGGAATAATTGTTACATTGCTTATTTAGTGATGTTTCATGCACACAGAGAGACAATTTGACAATTTTGTAACATCAACATTAAGTGTAAATCGACATTTTCAATTTCTTAATGTGGCCAGTCTCTTTATTTACTTGGTTTAACTATTCGGTCAATGCTAATATCAGTTCTAATCATGCAAATAAAGATAACAGTAGAAGCTGGACCACCATTAATTTCACATAGACCGTAATATTAGCACAATAGACTGTCACACTTACAGTTGTACTCCAAAACATTGAGAATTCCCAGAATTCATATTCTATTCAAGCAGAACACAAAAAACAGTTAAAACATGGGCATTAACTGCTTCCAATTTCACAATTTTGCTCAAAGCGAAAGTAAGTGTCGCTATTTCACATACAGAGGTCAAATCAGCCAAATTATGCAAAATTATTGCCGTCTAAGAAATAGTCCCATCTGTGTGTTATAGCTACCAGTCCACTTAATTTAGCACCATTCTCTGGGAAAATATATTCCCTTCACAAATTCACATTGCAATAGTACCTGTCAAGTGCATTTTCACACTCACACCATCTTGAGTGACCACTGTCAATTTTCTATTGAACTACTTTCAGGTACTACCATTTTGACCCCCTGGTTCCTGGTCTAAGTCCAGTAATCTTTGCAAGGCATGTCGACGCCCATGATTTTATATATAAACGCTTGATATATCGCGATTACCAAAAGACGGCATGAACATCATATCCAGCGTTTGATTATTTATTTCACAGGTAATCTGTTGATTTAATTTCTACAATTGTAATAATGGATTTTTGTTAATTTGATAAAATATTATTTAGATTGAAACAGATTAATTTAAGAAATTATGTGTATTACAAATTCTGATTTTATTTAAACAAGACATACTTGTTTATTTGATTTTCTTCATGTATATATTCATGATCAGCGAAAACGACGGCATGAATGTTTGTCTGTTTTATTGCCGTGATCGCACAAAGCAAAGCTAATAACGAAGTAGAACGATACACGAAGGAAGCAGGTCGGTGTGCTTCACAACAGACGCACCGGCAATGATAAAGCAACTATCATCTTCATGTTATTTTTTTTTTTATTTTTAAGCATTTACAATTTAGTAAATTGTCAAAATGATAAATATGCACGTACATTAGTATTATGACACGACCTACGGGTTCAGCCTATGTATTCCATGTGTAATAAGTGCATTTGTAAACAACTTCTAAATTAAAAAAAAAACAATTACATATTTCAAAAGGCATACATTCGTGCTTTAAACTCAAATGTGTAAGTTCTGAGAACAAAATTCATTAAATGATAATAATTCTTAGACTTGTTTGGCAATTGTTTGTTAATTTATGTAAATGTTAAGTTATATACCATGTACAATTCTTAAATAAAATATTGTTTAAACCAAACTGAGTTAAATCTCACCAAAAGCGGAGATGTCACTAACTTAACCATGGCATAATTTCTATTGTCACTTCAGTTGTTGTTGTTTTATGGTGTTTAGCGTCGCTTTAAACACTGTTTCAGTCATATCGCGTCGGTGTCTATTTGAGACAGTATTATGAGCGCTGTCGTACTGGAGTATCATGCCGCAGACACATGGTATGATACCACACCCAGTCATAATATACTGACACCGGGCCGACCAGAGGAATGTTTTAGTACCATTTTTCAAGTCTTCGGTATGACCCGGACGTGGATCAATCCCAAAACCTTCCACATGCGAGTCAGAGGCTCTACCACTAGACAACGCTGCGGTTTGTTACTTAACAGTACTGCTTGTACTACTGTGGTGCTATATGTATAACGGTGGTGCTATATGTACTACTTTGTCGCTGTATGTTCTACTGTGTTGCTATATGTACTACTGTGGTGCTATATGTACTACTGTGTTGCTATATGTACTACTGTGTTGCTGTATGTACTACTGTGTTGTTATATGTACTACTGTGTTGCTATATGTTCTACTGAGGTGCTATATGTACTACTGTGATGCTAAATGTACTACCATGATGCTATATGTACTGCTGTGATGCTATATGTACTGCTGTGGTGCTATATGTACTACTGTGGTGCTAAATGTACTACTGTGATGCTATATGTACTGCTGTGATGCTATATGTACAGCTATGGTGCTATATGTACTACTGTGGTGCTATATATATATTACCGTGGTGCTATATGTACTATCGTGGTGCTATATGTACTGCTGTGATGCTATGTGTACAGCTGTGGTGCTATACGTACAACTGTGGTGCTATAGGTACTAATATGGTGCTATATGTACTATTGTGGTGGTATATGTACTAACGTGGAGCTATATTTACAACTGTGGTGGTATATGTACTATTGTATTGCTATATGTACTACTGTGGTGCTATATGTACTACAATGGTGCTATATGTACTACTTTGGTGCTATATGTACTACCGTAGTATTATATGTACTATTGTAATGCTTTATTCACTACTGTGGTGACATATGTACTACCGTGGTGATATCTGTACTACTGCGGTGCGAGGTGCACTACTGTGGTGCTAAAGGTACTACTGTGGTGCTATGTGTACAACTGTGGTGATATATGTACTACTGTTGTGCTATATGTACTACTTTTGTGCTATATGTACTTCTGTTGTGCTACATGTATTAATGTGGTGCTGTATGTACTAATCTGGTCCTATATGTACTACTGTGGTGTTATATATACATGTACAACCATGGTGCTATATGTATTACTGTGATGCTATATGTACTACTGTGGTGCTATATGTACAATTGTGGTAAAATATGTACTACCGTGGAGCTATATGTGCTACTGTGGTGGTATATGTACTACTGCGGTGGTATATGTACTACTGTGGTGCTATATTGCTACTGTGGTGCTGTGGTGCTATATGTACTACTGTAGTGCTATATGTACTACTGTGGTGCTATATGTACTACAGTGGTGCTATATGTACTACTGTGATGCTATAGGTATACTCTGGAGCTAAATGTACTACCGTGGTAATATATGGTGCTATAGGTACTACTCTGGTACTATATGTACTACCGTGGTAATATATGTACTGCTGTGGGGCTTTGTGTACAACTGTGGTGATATATGTACTACTGTTGTGCTATATGTACTACTGTGGTGCTACATGTAATAATGTGGTGCTGTATGTACTAATCTGGTCCTATATGTACTACTGTGGTGTTATATATACAACCATGGTGCTATATATATTACTGTGATGCTAAATGTACTACTGTGGTGCTATATGTACTACTCTGGTGCTATATGTACAATTGTGGTGAAATATGTACTACCATGGAGCTATATGTGCTACTGTGGTGGTATATCAACAACTGGGGTGCTATATGTACTACTGTGGTGCTATATGTACTGCTGTGATTGTATATGTACTACTGTGGTGCTATATGTACTACTGTGGTGCTATATGTACTACTGTCGTGCTATAGGTATACTCTGGAGCTATATGTACTACCGTGGTAATATATGGTGCTATAGGTACTACTCGGTGCTATATGTACTACCGTGGTAATATATGTACTGCTGTGGTGCTATGTGTACAACTGTGGTGATATATGTACTACTGTTGTGCTATATGTACTACTGTGGTGCTACAAGTACTAATGTGGTGCTGTATGTACTAATCTGGTCCTATATGTACTACTTTGGTGTTATATATACAACCATAATGCTATATGTATTACTGTGATGCTATATGTACTACTGTGGTGTTATATGTACTACTGTGGTGCTATAGGTACTACTCTAGTGCTATATGTACAAATGTGTTGAAATATGTACTACCGTGGAGCTATATGTGCTACTGTGGCGGTATATGTACTACTGTAGTGCTATATGTACCACTGTGGTGCTATATGTACAACTGTGTAGCTATAGGTATTCTTTGGAGCTATATGTACTACCGTGGTAATATATGGTGCTATAGGTACTACTCTAGTGCTATATGTACTACCGTGGTAATATATGTACTACTGTGATTATATATGTACTACAGTGGTGATATATGTACTACCGTAGTGATATATGTACTACTGTGGCGCGAGGCGTACTACTGTGGCGCTATAGGTACTACTGTGGTGCTATGTGTACTACTATGGTGATATATGTACTACTGTTGTGCTATACGTACTACTGTGGTAATATATGTACTACTGTGATGCTATATGTACTACTCTGGTCCTATATGTACTACTATGGTGCTATATGTACTACTGTGTTGATATATGTACCACCGTGGTGCTATATGTACTGCCGTAGTACTATATGTACTGCCGTGGTGCTATATGTACTACTGTGTTGCTATATGTACCACCGTGGTGCTATATGTACTACCGTGGTACTATATGTACTACCGTGGTGCTATATGTACTACCGTGGTGCTAAATGTACTACCGTGATGCTATATGTACTGCTGTGATGCTATATGTACTGCTGTGGTGATATATGTACTACTGTGGTGCTATATGAACCACCGTGGTGCTATATGTACTACTGTGTTGATATATGTTCTACAGTTGTGCTAAATGTACTACAGTTGTGCTTTATGTACAACTGTGGTGCTATATGTACAACTGTGAACCTAAATGTACCACTGTGGTGCTATGTGTACTACTGTTGTGCTAATGGTACTGTTGTTGTGATATATGTACTACAGCGGTGGTGATATATCTACTACTGTGATGCTATATGTACCGCCGTGGTGCTATATGTACTACTGTGTCGATAAATGTACTGCCATGGTACTATATGTACTACCATGGTTCTATATGCACTACTGTGTTGATATATGTACTGCCGTGGTACTATATGTACCAGCGTGGTCTTTATGTACTGTCGTGGTACTAAATGTACAACGGTGGTGCTATATGTACTACTGTGTTGATATATGTTCTACAGTTATGTTATATGTACTACAGTGGTGCTATATGTTCTACAGTGGTGCTGTACTACTCTGGTCCTATATGTACAACCGTGGAGCTATATGTACTACTGTGGTGGTATATGTACTACTTTGTTGATATATACACTTCTGTTGTGCTATATCTACTACTGTGATGCTACATGTATATGTACTACTGTGGTACTATGCGTACAAGTGTGGTGCTATAAGTACTACTGTGGTGCTATATGTAATACAGTGGTGCTATAGGTACAACTGTTGTGCTATATGTAATACAGTGGTGCTATATGTACTACCGTGGTGCTATATGTACTACCGTTGTGGTGCTATATGTACTACCGTCGAATTTTATGTATTACATTTGTTGTATATGTACTACTGTGGTGATATATGTACTACTGTGGTGCTATATGCACAACCGTGTAGCTATATGTACTACAGTGGCTCTATTTGTACTACTGTTGTGATATATGTACTACCGTCCTGGTGCTATATATGCTACTGTGGTGATATCTGTACTACTGTGGTTCTACATGTAATGCTGTGTTGCTATATGTACTACCGTTGAGCTATATGTACTACAGTGGCTCTATATATACTACGGTTGTGATATATGTACAACCGTCCTGGTGCTATATATGCTACTGTGGTGATATCTGTACTACTGTGGTGCTACATGTAATGCTGTGCTGCTATATGTACTAGCGTGGAGCTATATGTACTACCGTGGTGGTGCTATGTGTACTACATTGGTGCTATATGTACTAGCGTGGAGCTATTTATACTACCGTGGAGCTTTATGTACCTCCGTGGTGGTACTATGTATACTACTGTGGTGCTATATGTACTGCCCTGGTGCTAATATGTACTACTGTGTTGATATATGTACTGCCGTGGTACTATATGTACCACCGTGGTGCTATATGTACTGCCGTGGTACTTTATGTACCACCGTGGTGCTATGTGTACTACTGTGTTGATATATGTTCTACAGTTGTGCAATATGTACTACAGTTGTAATTTATGTACTACAGTGGTGCTATATGTACAAATGTGGTCCTGTATGTAACACTTTGGTGCTATATGTACTACCGTGGTGCTATATGTACCACTATGGTGCTATATGTACTACCGTGGTGATATATGTACTGTCATGGTACTATATATGTACTGCCGTGGTACTATATGTAGCACCGTGGTGCTATATGTACTACCGTGGTGCTATATGTACAACTGTGTTGATATATTTACTACTATTGTGCTATAAGTACTACAGTGGTGCTATATGTACAACTGTGGTGCTATATGTTCTACAGTGGTTGTGTATGTACTACTTTGGTCTTATACGTACAACTGTGGTGATATATGTACTGCCGTGGTACTATATGTACCATCGTGATGCTATATGTACTACTGTATTGATAAATGTACAACAGTGGTGCTGTATGTTCTTTAGTGGTGCTGTATGTACTACTGTGTTGATATATATATATATACTACTGTTGTGCTATATCTACTACTGTGATGCTTTATGTACTACTGTGGTGTTATACGTACAACTGTGGTGCTATATGTAATACAGTGTGCTATAGGTACAACTGTGTTGCTATATGTAATACAGTGGTGATATATGTTCTATTCTGGTCCTATATATACTACCGTGGTGCTTTATACACCACCGTAGAGATATATGTACTACTTTGGTGATATATGTACCACTGTGGTGCTATATGCACAACCGTGGAGCTATATGTACTACAGTGACTCTATATGTACTACTGTTGTGATATATGTACTACCGTCCTGGTGCTATATATGCTACTGTGGTGATATCTGTACTACTGTGGTGCTACATGTAATGCTGTGCTGCTATATGTACTACCGTGGAGCTATATATACTACCGTGGAGCTATATGTACTACCATGGAGCTCTATGTACTACCGAACTGATATATGAGCTAGCGTGGAGCTATATGTACTAGCGTGGGGCTATATGTACTAGCGTGGAGCTATATGTACTACCGTGGAGCTATATATACTGCCGTGGAGCTATATAAACTACCGTAGAGCTATATGTACTACCGTGGAGCTCTATGTACTACCGTGAAGCTATATGTACTACCTTGGAGCTATATGTACTACCATGGAGCTAAATGTACTACCGTGGAGCTATATGTACTACCTTGGAGCTATATGTACTACCATGGAGCTATATGTACTACCATGGGACTATTTGTACTACTTTGGAGCTATATGTACAACCGTGGGGCTATATGTACTACCGTGGAGCTATACGTACTACTGCGGAGCTATATGTACTACCGCGGAGCTATATGTACTACTGCGGAGCTGTACGTACTACCGTGGCGCTATATGTACTACCGTGGAGCTATATGTACTACCGTGCTGATATATGAACTAGCGTGGATCTATATATACTTGCGTGGAGCTATATGTACTAGCGTGGAGTACTAGCGCGGATCTATATGAACTAGCGTGGAGCTATATGTACTAGCGTGGGTAGTGTAATGTATAAGGTATTGGCCATCACGCCAGAGGTGGCAGGTTCAATCCCCCGGTCTACCCGACGCCTCTCATAAAACAACACTCAGTACTGGTTCTTCCCATGAAGCGGACTCGAGATCGGTTCATATAAGACCTGAGCTTTCATCGCAATCGAGCTAAAATAAATTAGTATAAACTAATTAAGGTGTCCACCATGGAGTTGTGTTCTTTATTATATAGTAAATAAAAAAAACTTGCTGGTCATTCATCAAACGACCCAAATGAAATTAACAAACGGAAGCATGTCATGTTTCCAATGATGGTACTTTGCCATAAGTAAGCACATTCAAATATTAATATCATTGGTACTGTCTACTTGTATGAAGTGGGTATATTGTGAAAACCCTTATGATAAAAAAAATCGAATTTCTTATAGTTTTTAATATTACAGAGAGTTGAAATGAAAGATTACAAACTGTTACAAAACGTTACATTTAGTTTCGGCCCTGCCAGACAACAGTATCCGTGATGATTGATATAGGACATTGTGTCTCATTATCATTCGTCTCTCGCCACTGATTCAAGTGGGAAAGTTATCAGTTACTTGTGGAGATGGGGTATGCTCGAGTTCTGGTTAATTCAAGGAAACAGTGGTTAGGTTAACTGATCGTCTGTTAGCCCTCGATGGCATAAAACTGACACTAAATATTCAATCAATCAATTAGTTTCGAATTCTTGGAAAACTTTATTGGACTATAAACTTCAAAATGCAAACCATTAACTACATTTAGATTATAAATGATATAACACATGTTTCACTGCCATATTAAAAGGGGCGAGGTAGAGGCAGTTTAAATCCACCCCTACACTACGTTAGATTTTCAAAATACACTAAAACATTTTGGTATAGTAACAAATAACGCTCGGATTGTGCTGGATCACATCCTTGAAATCCGGAAGACCACACTCTCTGATAAAAATCCTGAATCCGCAAATGAGTTTTCACAAAATTGTCGTTTTGTACTTAATGTATTACTATCTAAAATGTCATCTTTAAGAAATTATTAACAAGTTTCATGAGACTGGTGCTGTAAAGCTAATTTTGAAAAAAGAAAGAAATATTTAAAGATAAAAATTGGGATTCACTTTGAAAAAATATATTATTCCAGTAAACGCGGTTTGAAATTGAAATATATTGAACACTTTTTGTCATAAATGTCATACAATTTACGAAATAGGATTCTTTGTAACTATTTACCAAAGTCCCTTTTCGATGATCATATGAATGAATAAATGAACATTAAAAACGAATTCATATTCCACATCAGAAATACTGTAGTCTATACCAGTACCGGACCTCTGTTTAAGGTCTCACTACACAGTTGAATTTTGTTCTTTGTTCTATATAAAATAAGGTCTAGGATTTCCATGGTAAAAAAAGAATTCCACATAGATTTTTTTAAGTATTCTTTTTTCACAGCAGGAATGTATACCCACATAAAAATACACAATAACTGGTAGGTTGACCAGGTTGACTTCTTTTAAAAGAGGGTTCAGTGATATCTTGAGATTTTTTGAAAAAACGTTCTCAAATGCTCATAAATACATGCATTATATGTTGAAATCCTATAAAAGTCACCTTTTTTAACACCAGCCTTATTGCAGTATAGTCTATGCCAGCCTTTGCTCTAGTCATCTGCAGCAAGAAATCACTACCACTTTGAACCATTTTGAAAATATTTCAAAACCAAATTACATAGGCCTTTTTAAACGTAAGAATCATGTTACCGTGGAAAAAAGGGGCGTAACTTTGTAGTGAGACGTGATGGTTTGTTATAGTCTGGTATTAAAGCATGGAATTCCCTGCTTTTCCCCTACAGTTCGTAGTACTCTAAGGCGTTTTGTATCAAGTTGTAACATAATTTAACTTCCGCTGAAGCAACGGACCAATTAGCGAGCTCGATTATCAGTCCTATGTAACGGTCGCTAGCAGGGAGTACTAGGACTGTTTGTACAGTCTACAAATAATTTCAAGTGAAAACGTGTCAACAATGCCAAGTGCCCTTATAAAATGAATTTGGTATCTCTCAAAACATTGAGGTCAACTTTATATGGAAGTGCTGTTAACAATTTACACATATTACATGTAGGGCTTTGATAACAACCTGTAGATTACACATTTCAAACATGTCTCAAACCATTGAGTGCTAGCAATGACGGCCACACGGTGTTTGTTAGCGTTTTTGAGTAATGCCTTTATGTTGTCATTTGGACTAGCAGAAATGCATGGATATAGTGCAGAAATTCATGGCACACACAGCCGTATCCCGGAAAATATTGGAGAATATTCTGAAACGAACCTTTGGGCACAGTCACTAATCAACAGGGTTGATAAGCTGGAATCTATTGTAGAAAAACAAGCTGACGTAATTGAGAAATATGGGAAGGCCTTTGAATCTCTCGAAGGCACACTTGAAAGACATCTGCAGGAAAACAAAGCATTTGAGCGTGCACTGAAACGTCAAGAGAGGAAGATTGGCGAACATCTACGTATAATGATAAGAAATGATAGAAAAATCGAAAGAATGGAACGAGTCATTGATAAACACGAACGATCAATTGAAGAACACGGCCGGATAGCTGACGTATTGACTCACCAGGTTGAAAAGCTAATCATTTAGATGACGGAAGCTAGTTCGGAGAAGGACAACAAGTTGGACATGTCAGTGGACAGTATTGCGAATAATTCATATTTGCGAGCAGAAACCCCGAGACAAATTAGACGTCGAAGAGGTTAGTTTCATCATTTATCTTCATCTGATTTAGAACCTCAATTATAAAAAAAGCTTCGCTACACGATTTACTAATTAAAAGTTAAAACGTAACTCGCAACATAAAAATACAATGAAGGTAAATGCTTTATTGTAGAATACAAACTAAGCAGATACTAATTACATGTAACGTTGGCTTCTTTAAAGAAGTATCCGAAGAGAGAGATTAGTTGACTTGTTCAGTATGAATGGGTTTGGTAAAATAGGTGAAAAGTGACATGTCTGATTGAAAAATAAAAAAACAATGGAGGTCAATAACTCGTTTATTCACGTAAACAAACTGGATAAAAATAGAAATTTTATCTGAACAAAAACTATATTTAAATGCAATTACGACGATTTAGGGCCTCCTGTTATATTGAATTTACTCTCGTTAAAAACGTGTCTTTATTAGTATTACTATTGTCTTCATTAGTATACCATCGTTGTTATTGTAACTGCGTTGAAACGAAGTACTCGACCTCTCAAAATAAAGTGTTTTTTTTATATTTTAAAGGGAATATATTTCTACAAGCTGAATGATCTAAAAACATTGAAGAAATACTCCATTATACTCCGTCTTACGAAAGAACGTGGCAATCATTGTACGCTTGCTGCACATGACACCGCCTCACACATTATCATCATTAATTACTTAAAATAGGCACACATGGTTGTATTTCCCCTTTCACTATATCCTGACCTTGCTCACTGCGGCCTCTTCTTGTTTCCTAGATAAAACTGTCCACACGGTACTTTTGTTACAGAAATATCTAGGATCTTCACTATTACAGTGTCTGTACAGTATACCGAGAAAAGACTATGAAAAAAAATTGAAAAATTGGACATGGAGATTGAAGTTTTGCGTGTCAGTTTGGGTGGATATTTTGAGAGAATCAAAACTAATTTTCATTAAAATTCGCTATACATTGTTTGTAGTTTCAGTGCAAGAACGAGACATTTTGAGTTTCTGCATATCATAAACAGTGTCCGGCCAAGTGGTCTAAGTCGCCGTCTCTAGATCGCTCACCGCTAGGGTTGTAGGTTCGGGTCCTGCTCAATCCAAAAATGTACGTGAGAAAAGTTGCCAGCTACCTGCGGAAAAACGGTGGTTATACACAGATTCACTCTGATCAATGTCTTCCTCCACCAAAATAACTGGATACGCCATATGTAACTTCAAATGTGTTGAAAATGGCTTTTAACCCCATTGAAAAGCAAACACAAAATAACTCTGCCAAAACAAGCAGTAATGGGTTCAACTTTATTGAAAGTGTTACTTCCTACAACAACTCGGGACTATTAGCATAATACTAGACCCTTTTGAAACCCCTCCTTAAAAGCTTTAGAATATTGTTAATGTCTTCTTTTACATACTTCTTATTCTCTGCCTCGTGGTTTTCTTTCAGGCATCCGAGAAGTTCCGAATGTGGCGTTCTCTGCGTATGTTTCACATGGCGCTATTGATAACATTGGTATTGGGCAAGTGATTAAGTATGATGACGTGATTACAAATGACGGCAACGCTTACAACTTCCATACTGGGATATTTACCGTGCCATCTTCAGGGACCTACGTATTCATATTCTACTGCAATACATCACGCAAGAACATTTATTTGGATCTAGTAGCAGATGACGTACATGAAGCATCGTGTGTGTGCCGCCCCGCGAAGCCTAATTATAGCCTAGACACACAAGGAGGTGGGACGGTGATCATTCATCTAAATAAAGGCGTATCTGTGTGGATAGAAAACCGTGATGCGGGCGGTTCTCTTTATAGCAACTCAGGCCACAGATGGGTAACATTTTCCGGTTTTCTGTTGTATTGAATTGTTTATTAATAGAGCGATACACACCGCTGCACAACTGAATTTGTTGATGTCAAAGGCAATAATAAAATATATTATATCAATATATAGAGTTGTTTTAATTGATACTAAATTAGTGTAGCTCGATTGCGAAAATACCTGAATATGAACCGTTTCCTGGGTAACACCAGTACTGAGTGTTGTTTCTTTTTTGAGAAGCAATAGGGGTAGATCTGGGAATCGATCTCTCAACCGTTAGTGTGTTCAGCGAACAGCAGTTATGCGGTCGTATATTCATGAAACTAGTGGTGTCGTGCTTGTTATGAAAATGAGTAAATATTTGAAAAAGAAAAATTATATAGTATTCCTTTGGAATTTTTATTACACCGATAATAACTCCTAGGTTTAAACACCTTTAACAAATTTTGACATAGGTGACCATTAATGTGGGTGGGTATAGGTGGTTGAGATGGAATTCAAACATATGCCGAAATTAATTTATAATAATTTGCTTTAGATCGGTTGCCCTGAACTTACATGAATCGCGCTTCCGAGTCTGTTTTCAGGGTAGTAATTTCTTTTTAATGTTGTTTTGAAAAGGCTATTAGATCGAGTGTGAGAACGAACCTGCGGCCTTTAATATAAGCGGCCAACACTCTATCAACTGCAGTAGAACCCATCCTAATCAGGCGGAGTTAATAGTATCCCATTTACAAAATGGAAAATGACTGATTGATTGATTGATTGATTGATTGATTGATTGATTGATTGACTAACAGATCAAACGTTTAGCGTCATTTTATGCCATCGAAGGCTAACAGACGATCAATTGACCTAAAAACTGTTTCCTGTGATCCTGGTAGGTTAACCAGTAGTCGAGCACACCACATCTCCGCATGTAACTGATAAATTTCCCACTTGAATCAGAGGTGAAAGACGACATATAATGAGACGCAATGCCGTATATCAATCTTCTCGAAGGCTGTGGCCGAGCGGGGGTTCGAACTCACGACCGCTGGATTGATAATCAGACGAGCAAGCGACTGAGCTAAACGGACTCAAATTGGAAAATGATTTAAAGGTTTGTGAGTCAAGCGTTTCGAATTTCACATTTTTGCATTATAAAATGTAGATATAGAATTTCAAATACTAAAACTTGTTGAGTGTTTTATCACGATGTCTCATGTCCTTCAATCGACAAGTCTCCGTGATACCGAGTATCAGTAAATTCACTGCGGCAAGGAACTTGAGAGTGTTTGACTGCGGCTAATGTAAACTAATGCACAAATGATATAATTATTTGTATTTTTATATGAATATTTAATAGGTATTTCGTACACAATCAACATAAACTCATATGCATTAAGCATGTATAACATTGACGACTCCGCAATCGAAAGTATAAGTTGGATTCTTCAAAAAGAAAACGGGAAGAAAAAAACCTGTTCATACATCCATCGCCGTAAGGGACGATTGGGGATTACCTACGCAACCGGACACGGACGTAGTGTTTGTATAATTATACTTGAACAAAATAAGTAAAACGTTAGTATGTGTAGTTTGTATCGCGACATCAGTCAAACATGAGTAAGAAGCAGTCTATATTGCAAAATCAGTTAAAATATAGAAGTAGTAGTTTGTTTTACGACATCAGTAAAATTTTAGAAAGTAGTAGTTTGTATCGCGACATCAGTAAAAAATCAGTAAAACGTTAGTATGTATAAGTTTGTATCGCGACATCAGTCAAACGTGAGTAAGTAGCAGTTTATATTGCAAAATCAGTTAAAGTTTAGGAAGTAGTAGTTTGTTTTACGACATCAGTAAAATTTTAGAAAGTAGTAGTTTGTATCGCGACATCAGTAAAACGTTAGTTTGTAGCAGGTAATATCGCAACATCAGTAAAACGTCAGTGTGTAGAAGTTTGTATCGCGACATCAGTGAATCGTTAGTATGCAGTAGTTTGTATCGCGATATCATTACAATGTTAGTAAGTAGCAGTTTATATCGCGACATCAGTAAAAAAATCAGTAAAACGTTAGTATTTAGTAGTTTGTATCGCGACATCTGTAAAACGTGAGTAAGAAGCAGTTTATATTGCGACATCAGTTAAAATTTAGAAATAGTTGTATGTATCACAACATCAGTAAAATTTTAGAAAGTAGTAATTTGTATAGCGACATCTGTAAAACGTTAGTATGTAGTAGTATGTATCGCGACATCAGTAAAACATTAGTATGCAGCCATTCGTATTGCGACATCGGTCAAGTGTAAGTGTGTAGCAGATAGTATCGCGACATCAGTAAAACATTTGTATGTAGCAGTTTGTTTCGCAATATCAGTAAAACGTTAGTACGTAGCAGTTTGTATCGCTACATCTGTCAAATGTTAGTAAGTAGCAGTTTGTATCGCGACATCAGTAAATATTTAGAAAGTAGCAGTTTTTATCGTGACATAGGTAAAAATTTAGAAAGTAGCAGTTTGTATCACTACATCAGTAAAACGTTAGTATGTAGCAGTTTGTATCGCGACATCAGTAAACATTTAGAAAGAAGTAGTTTGTATCACTACATCAGTAAAACCTTAGTGTGTAGCTGTTTGTATCGTGACAGCAGTAAATCGTTAGTATGTAGCTGTTTGTATCGCGACATCAGTAAAACGTTAGTATGTAGTATTGTGTATCGCGGCATCAGTAAAACATTAGTATGTAGCAGTTTGTATTGAGACATCAGTAAAACGTTAGTATGTAGCAGTTTTTATCGCGACATCAGTAAAACCTTAGTGTGTAGCTGTTTGTATCGTGACAGCAGTAAATCATAAGTATGTAGCAGTTTGTATTAAGACATCAGTAAAACGTTAGTATGTAGCAGTTTTTATCGCGACATCAGTAAAACGTTAGTATGTAGCAGTTTGTATCGCGACATCAGTAAAACGTTACTCTTTTGCAGTTTGTTTCGCAAAAGCAGTAAAACTTTAGTATGTAGCATGTCTGTATCGCGACATCAGTAAACCATTAGAATGTAGCAGCAGTTTGTATTATGACATCATTAAAACGTTAGTATGTGGCTGTTTGTATCACGACATCACTAAAATGAAAGTATGGAGTAGTTTGTATCGCGATGTCATTCAAAATTATAAGTAGCAGTTTATATGGCAACATCAGTAAAAAATCGGTAAAACGCTAGTATGTAGTTATTTGTATCGCAACATCAGTAAAAATTTGTATGTAGCAGTTTGTATCACGACATCATTAAAACGTTAGTATGTAGATGTTTGTATAGCGACATCAGTAAAGTGTTAGTATGTAGCAGTTTTTATCGAGATATCAGTAAAACGTTAGTATGTAGCTGTTTGTATCACGACATCATTAAAACGTTAGTATGTAGATGTTTGTATAGCGACATCAGTAAAGTGTTAGTATGTAGCAGTTAGTATCACGACATCAGTAAAGTGTTAGTATGTAGCAGTTTGTATCGTGACATCATTAAAACGTTAGTACGCAGATGTTTGTATAGCGACATCAGTAAAGTGTTAGTATGAAGCAGTTTTTATCGAGACATCAGTAAAGTGTTAGTATGTAGATGTTTGTATAGCGACATCAGTAAAGTGTTAGTATGTAGATGTTTGTATAGCGACATCAGTAAAGTGTTAGTATGTAGCAGTTTTTATCGAGACATCAGTAAAGTGTTAGTATGTATATGTTTGTATAGCGCCATCAGTAAAGTGTTAGTATGTAGCAGTTTTTTATCGAGACATCAGTAAAGTGTTAGTATGTAGATGTTTGTATAGCGCCATCAGTAAAGTGTTAGTATGTAGCAGTTTTTATCGAGACATCAGTAAAGTGTTAGTATGTAGCAGTTTGTATCGTGACATCATTAAAACGTTAGTACGCAGATGTTTGTATAGCGACATCAGTAAAGTGTTAGTATGTAGATGTTTGTATAGCAACATCAGTAAAGTGTTAGTATGTAGCAGTTTTTATCGATACATCAGTAAAGTGTTAGTATGTAGCAGTTTTTATCGAGACATCAGTAAAGTGTTAGTATGTAGATGTTTGTATAGCGACATCAGTAAAGTGTTAGTATGTAGATGTTTGTATAGCGACATCAGTAAAGTGTTAGTGTGTAGCAGTTTTTTATCGAGACATCAGTAAAGTGTTAGTACGTAGCAGTTTTTATCGAGACATCAGTAAAGTGTTAGTATGTAGCAGTTTTTATCGAGACATCAGTAAAGTGTTAGTATGTAGATGTTTGTAAAGTGACATCAGTAAAGTGTTAGTATGTAGCATGTCTGTATCGCGACATCAGTAAACCATTAGAATGTAGCAGCAGTTTGTATTACGACATCATTAAAACGTTAGTATGTGGCTGTTTGTATCACGACATCACTAAAAAGAAAGTATGGAGTAGTTTGTATCGCGAAATCATTCAAAATTATAAGTAGCAGTTTATATGGCAACATCAGTAAAAAATCGGTAAAACGGTAGTATGTAGCATTTTGTATCGCAACATCAGTAAAATTTGTTATGTAGCAGTTTGTATCACGACATCATTAAAACGTTAGTATGTAGATGTTTGTATAGCGACATCAGTAAAGTGTTAGTATGTAGCAGTTTTTACCGAGACATCAGTAAAACGTTAGCATGTAGCTGTTTGTATCACGGCATCATTAAAACGTTAGTATGTAGATGTTTGTATAGCGACATCAGTAAAGTGTTAGTATGTAGCAGTTTTTATTGAGACATCAGTAAAACGTTAGTATGTAGCAGTTTGTATCACGACATCATAAACACGTTAATATGTAGATGTTTGTATAGCGACATCAGTTAAGTGTTAGTATGTAGCAGTTTTTATCGAGACATCAGTAAAGTGTTAGTATGTATATGTTTGTATAGCGCCATCAGTAAAGTGTTAGTATGTAGCAGTTTTTATCGAGACATCAGTAAAGTGTTAGTATGTAGATGTTTGTATAGCGCCATCAGTAAAGTGTTAGTATGTAGCAGTTTTTATCGAGACATCAGTAAAGTGTTAGTATGTAGCAGTTTGTATCGTGACATCATTAAAACGTTAGTACGCAGATGTTTGTATAGCGACATCAGTAAAGTGTTAGTATGTAGATGTTTGTATAGCAACATCAGTAAAGTGTTAGTATGTAGCAGTTTTTATCGATACATCAGTAAAGTGTTAGTATGTAGCAGTTTTTATCGAGACATCAGTAAAGTGTTAGTATGTAGATGTTTGTATAGCGACATCAGTAAAGTGTTAGTATGTAGATGTTTGTATAGCGACATCAGTAAAGTGTTAGTGTGTAGCAGTTTTTTATCGAGACATCAGTAAAGTGTTAGTACGTAGCAGTTTTTATCGAGACATCAGTAAAGTGTTAGTATGTAGCAGTTTTTATCGAGACATCAGTAAAGTGTTAGTATGTAGATGTTTGTAAAGTGACATCAGTAAAGTGTTAGTATGTAGCATGTCTGTATCGCGACATCAGTAAACCATTAGAATGTAGCAGCAGTTTGTATTACGACATCATTAAAACGTTAGTATGTGGCTGTTTGTATCACGACATCACTAAAATGAAAGTATGGAGTAGTTTGTATCGCGAAATCATTCAAAATTATAAGTAGCAGTTTATATGGCAACATCAGTAAAAAATCGGTAAAACGGTAGTATGTAGCATTTTGTATCGCAACATCAGTAAAATTTGTTATGTAGCAGTTTGTATCACGACATCATTAAAACGTTAGTATGTAGATGTTTGTATAGCGACATCAGTAAAGTGTTAGTATGTAGCAGTTTTTACCGAGACATCAGTAAAACGTTAGCATGTAGCTGTTTGTATCACGGCATCATTAAAACGTTAGTATGTAGATGTTTGTATAGCGACATCAGTAAAGTGTTAGTATGTAGCAGTTTTTATTGAGACATCAGTAAAGTGTTAGTATGTAGCAGTTTGTATCACGACATCATAAACACGTTAATATGTAGATGTTTGTATAGCGACATCAGTAAAGTGTTAGTATGTAGATGTTTGTATAGCGACATCAGTAAAGTGTTAGTATGTAGCAGTTTTTATCGAGACATCAGTAAAGTGTTAGTATGTAGCAGTTTGTATCGTGACATCATTAAAACGTTAGTATGTAGATATTTGTATAGTGACATCAGTAAAGTGTTAGTATGTAGCAGTTTTTATCGAGACATCAGTAAAGTGTTAGTATGTAGATGTTTGTATAACGACATCAGTAAAGTGTTAATATGTAGATGTTTGTATAGCGACATCAGTAAAGTGTTAGTATGTAGATGGTTTTATCGAGACATCAGTAAAGTGTTAGTATGTAAATGTTTGCATAGCGACATCAGGAAAGTGTTAGTATGTAGATGTTTGTATAGCGACATCAGTAAAGTGTTAGTATGTAGCAGTTCTTATCGAGACATCAGTAAAGTGTTAGTATGTAACAGTTTTTATCAAGACATCAGTAAAGTGTTAGTATGTAGATGTTTGTATAGCGACATCAGTAAAGTGTTAGTATGTAGATAATTGTAAAGCGACATCAGTAAAGTGTTAGTATGTAGCAGTTTTTATCGAGACATCAGTAAAGTGTTAGTATGTAGCAGTTTTTATCGAGACATCAGTAAAGTGTTAATATGTAGATGTTTGTATAGCAACATCAGTAAAGTGTTAGTATGTAGCAGTTCTTATCGAGACATCAGTAAAGTGTTAGTATGTAGCAGTTTTTATCGAGACATCAGTAAAGTGTTAGTATGTAAGTGTTTGTATAGCGACATCAGTAAAGTGTTAGTATGTAGCAGTTTTTTATCGAGACATCAGTAAAGTGTTAGTATTTAGATGTTTGTATAGTGACATCAGTAAAGTGTTAGTATGTAGATGTTGGTAAAGTGACATCAGTAAAGTGTTAGTATGTAGATGTTTGTATAGCGACATCAGTAAAGTGTTAGTATGTAGATGTTTGTATAGCGACATCAGTAAAGTGTTAGTATGTAGCAGTTTTTATCGAGACATCTGTAAAACGTTAGTAAGTAGATGTTTGTATAGCAGCATCAGTAAAATGTCAGTAAAGTGTTAGTATGTAGATGTTTGTATAGCGACATCAGTAAAGTGTTAGTATGTAGCATTTTTATCGAGATATCAGTAAAGTGTCAGTATGTAGATGTTTGTATAACGACATCAGTAAAGTGTTAGTATGTAGATGTTTGTATAGCGCCATCAGTAAAGTGTTAGTATGTAGCAGTTTTTATCGAGACATCAGTAAAGTGTTACTATGTAGCAGTTTGTATCGTGACATCATTAAAACGTTAGTATGTAGATGTTTGTATAGCGACATCAGTAAAGTGTTAGTATGTAGATGTTTGTATAGCAACATCAGTAAAGTGTTAGTATGTAGCAGTTTTTATCGATACATCAGTAAAGTGTTAGTATGTAGCAGTTTTTTATCGAGACATCAGTAAAGTGTTAGTATGTAGATGTTTGTATAGCGACATCAGTAAAGTGTTAGTATGTAGCAGTTTTTTATTGAGACATCAGTAAAGTGTTAGTATGTAGCAGTTTTTATTGAGACATCAGTAAAGTGTTAGTATGTAGATGTTTGTATAGCGACATCAGTAAAGTGTTAGTATGTAGATGTTTGTATAGCGATATCAGTTAAGTGTTAGTATGTAGCAGTTTTGTATCTCGACATCAGTAAAGTGTTAGTATGTAGCAGTTTTTTATTGAGACATCAGTAAAGTGTTAGTATGTAGCAGTTTTTATCAAGACATCAGTAAAGTGTTAGTATGTAGATGTTTGTATAGCGACATCAGTAAAGTGTTAGTATGTAGATGTTTGTATAGCGATATCAGTAAAGTGTTAGTATGTAGCAGTTTTTATCGAGACATCAGTAAAGTGTTAGTATGTTGCAGTTTGTATCGTGACATCAGTAAAACGTTAGTAACGCGAAATCAGTAAAATTTTAGAAAGTAATAGTTTGTATCGCGATATCAGAAATTTTTTTGGAAAGTGGTAGTTGGTATTGCGACATCAGTAAAACGTTAGTATGTAGTAGTTTGTATCGCGACATCAGTAAAATGTTAGTATGTAAAAGTTTGTATCGTGACATCATTAAAACGTTAGTATGTAGTAATTTGTATTACGGCATCAGTCAGACATTAGTATGGAGTAATTTGTATAGCGACATCAGTAAAATGTTATTATGTAGCAGTTTGTATCGCGACATCAGAAAGACATTAGTATATAGTAGTTCGTATCACGACATCAGTAAAACATTAGTATGGAGTAATTTGTATATTGCCACCAGTAAAATGTTATTTGTATCGCGACATCACTAAAACAATAATATGGAGTAGTTTATTTCATGTTATCAGTAAAAATTTAGAAAGAAGTAGTTTGTATTATTACATCAGTAAAACGTGAATATGTAGCAGTTTGTATCGCGACATCAGTAAAACATTATTATGGAACAATTTGTATCGCAAAATCATTCAAACGTTTGTAAGTAGCAGATTCTATGGCGACATCAGTAAAAAATCAATAAATCATTAGTATTTAGTAGTTTGTATCATGACATGAATAAAAATTTAGCAAGTTGTAATTTGTATTGCGACATCAATAGAAATTTGGCAAGTAGTAGTTTGTATCGTGACATGAATAAAAATTAAGCAAGTTGTAATTTGTATTGCGACATCAATAGAAATTTAGCAAGTAGTATTTTGTATCGTGACATCAATAAAAATTTAGCAAGTAGTAGTTTGTATCACGATATCAATAAAAATTTAGCAAGTAATAGTTTGTATCACAACATTTAGCAAGTAGTAGTTTGTAACGTGACATCAATAAAAAATTAGCCAGTAGTAGTTTGTATCACGACATCAATAAAAATTTAGCAAGTAGTAGTTTGTATCGCGACATCAATGAAAGTTTAGCAAGTAATAGTTTGTTTCACAACATTTCGCAAGTAGTAGTTTGTATCGTGACATCAATAAACACTTAGCAAGTAGTAGTTTGTATCACGACATCAATAAAAAAATTAGCAAGTAATAGTTTGTATTGCAACATTTAGCAATTAGTAGTTTGTATCTCAACATTTACCAAGAAGTATTTTGTATCGCGACATCAATAAAATTTAGCAAGAAGTAGTTTTTATCCCAACATTTAGCAAGTAGTAGTTTGTATTGCAACATCAATAAAAAATTAGCAAGTAGTCGTTTGTATCGCAACATTTAGCAAGTGGTAGTTTGCATCACGACATCAATAAAAATTTAGCAAGTAGTAGTCTGTATCGCAACATCAATAAAAATTAGCAAGTAGTGGTTTGTATCAAAACATTTAGCAAGTAGTAGTTTGTATCGCAACATCAATAAAAAAATAGCAAGTAGTAATTTGTATCGTGACATCAATAAAATTCAGCTTGTATTAGTTTGTATCACGACATTAAGTAAGAAGAAGTTTGTATCAGGACATCACTAAAAATTTAGCAAGTAGTAGTTTGTATCGCGACATTAAGCAAGTAGTTGTTTGTAATGCGACATCAATAAAAAATAAGCAAGTAGTAGTTTGTATCGCGACATTTAGCAAGTAGTAGTTTGTATCACGACATCAATAAAAATTTAGCAAGTAGTAGTTTGTATTGCGATATCAATAAAAATTTAGCAAGTAGTAGATTGTATCGTAACATCAATAAAATTTAGCAAGTAATAGTTTGTATCACAACATTAATCAAGTAGTAGTTTGTAACGTGACATCAATAAAAAATAAGCCAGTAGTAGTTTGTATCGCGACATCAATAAAAATTTAGCAAGTAGTAGTTTGTATCGCGACATCAATGAAAATTTAGCAAGTAATAGTTTGTATCACAACATTTCGCAAGTAGTAGTTTGTATCGTGACATCAATAAACACTTAGCAAGTAGTAGTTTGTATCACGACATCAATAAAAAATTAGCAAGTAGTAGTTTGTTTGGCAACATTTAGCAATTAGTAGTTTGTATCTCAACATTTACCAAGAAGTATTTTGTATCGCGACATCAATAAAATTTAGCAAGTAGTAGTTTTTATCCCAACATTTAGCAAGTAGTAGTTTGTATTGCAACATCAATAAAAAATTAGCAAGTAGTCGTTTGTATCGCAACATTTAGCAAGTGGTAGTTTGCATCACGACATCAATAAAAATTTAGCAAGTAGTAGTCTGTATCGCAACATCAATAAAAATTTAGCAAGTAGTGGTTTGTATCACAACATTTAGCAAGTAGTAATTTGTATCGCAACATCAATAAAAAATAGCAAGTAGTAGTTTGTATCGTGACATCGATAAAAATTTAGCAAGTAGTAATTTGTTTCACGACATCAATAAAAATTTAGCAAGTAGTAGTTTGTATCGCGACATCAATGAAAAATTAGCAAGTAGTGGTTTGTATCACAACATTTAGCAAATAGTAGTTTGTATCGTGACATTTAGCAAGTAGTAGTTGATATCGCGATATCAATAAAAAATTAGTTAGTAGAAGTTTGTTTCACGACATCAATAAAAAAATAGCAAGTAGTAGTTTGTATTGTGACATAAATTAAAATTTAGCAAGTAGTAGTTTGTTTCACGACATCAATAAAAATTTAGCAAGTAGTAGTTTGTATCGTGACATAAATAAATATTTAGCAAGTATTAGTTAGCATCACGACATTAAATACGTAGTAGTTTGTATCATGACATCAGTAAAAATTTAGCAAGTAGTAGTTTGCATCGCGACATTTAGCAAGTAGTAGTTTGTATCGTGTCATCAATAAAAATTTAGCAAGTTGTAGATTGTATCGCAACATCAAAAAAAATAAGTAAGTAGTAGTTTGTATCGTGACATCAATAAAAAAATTAGCAAATAGTTGTTTGTTTCACGACATCAATTAAAGTTTAGCAAGTAGTAGTTTGTATCGCGACATCAATAAAAAAATAGCAAGAAGTGGTTTGTATCGCAACATTTTGCAAGTAGTAGTTAGTATCGCAACATCAATAAAAAATAGCAAGTAGTAGTTTGTATCTTGACATCAATAAAAATTAAGCAAGTAGTAGTTTGTTTCACGACAACAATAAACATTTAGCAAGTAGTAGTTTGTTTCACGACATCAATAAAAATTTAGCAAATAGTAGTTTGTATCGCGACATCAATAAACATTTATCAAATAGTAGTTTGTATTGTGACATTTAGCAAGTAGCAGTTTGTATTGTGACATTAATTAAGCAGTAGTTTGTATCATGATATCAATAAAAAGTTAGCAAGTAGTAGTTTGTATTGCGACATTTAGTTAGTAGTAGTTTGTATCACAACATCAAAAAAAATTAGCAAGAAGTAGTTTGTTTCACGACATCAATAAAAATTTAGCAAGTAGTAGTTTGTATCGCAACATCAATTAAAAAATAGCAAATAGTGGTTTGTATCGCAACATTTTGCAAGTAGTAGATTGTATCGCAACATCAATGAAAAAAATAGCAAGTAGTAGTTTGTTTCGTGACATGAATAAAAATTTAGGAAGAATAGTTTGTTTCACGACATCAATAAAAATTAGGCAATTAGTAGTTTTTTTCACAACATCAATACAAATTTAGCAAATAGTAATTTGTATCACGACATCAATAAAAAATTATCAAGTAGTAGTTTGTATTGTGACATTTAGCAAGTAGCAGTTTGTATTGCAACATTTAGCAATTAGTAGTTTGTATCTCAACATTTACCAAGAAGTATTTTGTATCGCGACATCAATAAAATTGAGCAAGAAGTAGTTTTTATCCCAACATTTAGCAAGTAGTAGTTTGTATTGCAACATCAATAAAAAATTAGCAAGTAGTCGTTTGTATCGCAACATTTAGCAAGTGGTAGTTTGCATCACGACATCAATAAAAATTTAGCAAGTAGTAGTCTGTATCGCAACATCAATAAAAATTAGCAAGTAGTGGTTTGTATCAAAACATTTAGCAAGTAGTAGTTTGTATCGCAACATCAATAAAAAAATAGCAAGTAGTAATTTGTATCGTGACATCAATAAAATTCAGCTTGTATTAGTTTGTATCACGACATTAAGTAAGAAGAAGTTTGTATCAGGACATCACTAAAAATTTAGCAAGTAGTAGTTTGTATCGCGACATTAAGCAAGTAGTTGTTTGTAATGCGACATCAATAAAAAATAAGCAAGTAGTAGTTTGTATCGCGACATTTAGCAAGTAGTAGTTTGTATCACGACATCAATAAAAATTTAGCAAGTAGTAGTTTGTATTGCGATATCAATAAAAATTTAGCAAGTAGTAGATTGTATCGTAACATCAATAAAATTTAGCAAGTAATAGTTTGTATCACAACATTAATCAAGTAGTAGTTTGTAACGTGACATCAATAAAAAATAAGCCAGTAGTAGTTTGTATCGCGACATCAATAAAAATTTAGCAAGTAGTAGTTTGTATCGCGACATCAATGAAAATTTAGCAAGTAATAGTTTGTATCACAACATTTCGCAAGTAGTAGTTTGTATCGTGACATCAATAAACACTTAGCAAGTAGTAGTTTGTATCACGACATCAATAAAAAATTAGCAAGTAGTAGTTTGTATGGCAACATTTAGCAATTAGTAGTTTGTATCTCAACATTTACCAAGAAGTATTTTGTATCGCGACATCAATAAAATTTAGCAAGTAGTAGTTTTTATCCCAACATTTAGCAAGTAGTAGTTTGTATTGCAACATCAATAAAAAATTAGCAAGTAGTCGTTTGTATCGCAACATTTAGCAAGTGGTAGTTTGCATCACGACATCAATAAAAATTTAGCAAGTAGTAGTCTGTATCGCAACATCAATAAAAATTTAGCAAGTAGTGGTTTGTATCACAACATTTAGCAAGTAGTAATTTGTATCGCAACATCAATAAAAAATAGCAAGTAGTAGTTTGTATCGTGACATCGATAAAAATTTAGCAAGTAGTAATTTGTTTCACGACATCAATAAAAATTTAGCAAGTAGTAGTTTGTATCGCGACATCAATGAAAAATTAGCAAGTAGTGGTTTGTATCACAACATTTAGCAAATAGTAGTTTGTATCGTGACATTTAGCAAGTAGTAGTTGATATCGCGATATCAATAAAAAATTAGTTAGTAGAAGTTTGTTTCACGACATCAATAAAAAAAAAGCAAGTAGTAGTTTGTATTGTGACATAAATTAAAATTTAGCAAGTAGTAGTTTGTTTCACGACATCAATAAAAATTTAGCAAGTAGTAGTTTGTATCGTGACATAAATAAATATTTAGCAAGTATTAGTTAGCATCACGACATTAAATACGTAGTAGTTTGTATCATGACATCAGTAAAAATTTAGCAAGTAGTAGTTTGCATCGCGACATTTAGCAAGTAGTAGTTTGTATCGTGTCATCAATAAAAATTTAGCAAGTTGTAGATTGTATCGCAACATCAAAAAAAATAAGTAAGTAGTAGTTTGTATCGTGACATCAATAAAAAAATTAGCAAATAGTTGTTTGTTTCACGACATCAATTAAAGTTTAGCAAGTAGTAGTTTGTATCGCGACATCAATAAAAAAATAGCAAGAAGTGGTTTGTATCGCAACATTTTGCAAGTAGTAGTTAGTATCGCAACATCAATAAAAAATAGCAAGTAGTAGTTTGTATCTTGACATCAATAAAAATTAAGCAAGTAGTAGTTTGTTTCACGACAACAATAAACATTTAGCAAGTAGTAGTTTGTTTCACGACATCAATAAAAATTTAGCAAATAGTAGTTTGTATCGCGACATCAATAAACATTTATCAAATAGTAGTTTGTATTGTGACATTTAGCAAGTAGCAGTTTGTATTGTGACATTAATTAAGCAGTAGTTTGTATCATGATATCAATAAAAAGTTAGCAAGTAGTAGTTTGTATTGCGACATTTAGTTAGTAGTAGTTTGTATCACAACATCAAAAAAAATTAGCAAGAAGTAGTTTGTTTCACGACATCAATAAAAATTTAGCAAGTAGTAGTTTGTATCGCAACATCAATTAAAAAATAGCAAATAGTGGTTTGTATCGCAACATTTTGCAAGTAGTAGATTGTATCGCAACATCAATGAAAAAAATAGCAAGTAGTAGTTTGTTTCGTGACATGAATAAAAATTTAGGAAGAATAGTTTGTTTCACGACATCAATAAAAATTAGGCAATTAGTAGTTTTTTTCACAACATCAATACAAATTTAGCAAATAGTAATTTGTATCACGACATCAATAAAAAATTATCAAGTAGTAGTTTGTATTGTGACATTTAGCAAGTAGCAGTTTGTATTGTGACATTTAGTAAGCAGTAGTTTGTATCATGACATCTATAAAAATTTAGCATGTAGTAGTTTGTATTGCGACATTTAGCAAGTAGTTGTTTGTATCGCGACATCTATAAAATTTAGCAAGTAGTAGTTTGTATCGCGACATTTAGCAAGTAGTTGTTTGTATCACGACATTTAGCAAGCAGTTGTTTGTATCATGACATCAATAAAAATTTAGCAAGTATTAGTTTGTATTGTGACATTAAGCAAATAGTTGTTTGTATCGCGAAATCAATAGAAATTTAGCAAGTAGTAGTTTGTATCATGATATCAATAAAAAAATAGCAAGTAGTAGTTTGTATCGTGACATCAATAAATATTTAGCAAGTATTAGTTTGCATCACAACATTAAGTACATAGTAGTTTGTATCATGACATCAATAAACATTTAGCAAGTAGTAGTTTGCATCGCGACATTTAGCAAGTAGTAGTTTGTATCGCGACATCAATAAAAATTTAGCAAGTAATAGTTTGTATTGCTACATTAAGCAAATAGTTGTTTGTATCACACATCAATACAATTTTAGCAAGTAGTAGTTTGTATCACGACATCAATAAAAATTTAGCAAGTAGTAGTTTGTATCACGACATTAAGTTAGTAGTAGTTTGTATCATGACATCAATAAAAATTAAGCAAGTAGTAGCTTGTATCGCAACATTTAGCAAGTAGTAGTTTGTATCGCGACTTCAATAAAATTTTAGCAAGTAGTAGTTTGTATCACGACATCAATAAAAATAATGCAAGTAGTAGTTTGTATCGCGACATTTAGCAAGTAGTAGTTTGTATCGCGACATCAATAAAAATTTAGCAAATAGTAGTTTGTATCGTGACATCAATAAAAATAATGCAAGTAGTAGTTTGTATCGCGACATTTAGCAAGTTGTAGTTTGTATCGCAACATCAATAAAAATTTAGCAAGTAATAGTTTGTATCGTGACATCAATAAAAATTCAGCAAGTAGTAGTTTGTATCGCGACATTTAGCAAGTAGTAGTTTGTAATACGACATCAATAAAAATTTTAGCAAGTAGTAGTTTGTATCACGACATCAATAAAAATTTAGCAAGTAGTAGTTTGTATCACGACATTTAGTTAGTAGTAGTTTTTATCATGACATCAATAAAAATTTAGCAAGTAGTAGTTTATATCTCGACATTAATAAAAAAATAACAAATAGTAGTTTGTATCGCGACATTTAGCCAGCAGTAGTTTGTATTGCGACATCAATAAAAAATTAGCAAGTAGTAGTTTGTATCGCGACATTTAGCAAGTAGTAGTTTGTATCGTGACATCAATAAAAATTAAGCAAGTAGTAGTTTGTATCGCGACATTTAGCAAGTAGTAGTTTGTATTGCGACATCAATAAAAATTTAGCAAGTAGTAGTTTGTATTGCAACATTAAGCAATTAGTAGTTTGTATCTTAACATTTAGCAAGTAGTAGTTTGTATTGCGACAACAATAAAAATTTAGCAAGTAGTAGTTTG
The DNA here is from genome assembly GCA_029582155.1 of Panopea generosa. NCBI lineage: Eukaryota > Metazoa > Mollusca > Bivalvia > Adapedonta > Hiatellidae > Panopea > Panopea generosa. The sequence goes on along the minus strand of CM055911.1, from coordinate 12,906,996 downwards.
TATCGCAACATTAAGCAATTAGTAGTTTGTATCTCAACATTTAGCAAGTAGTAGTTTGTATCGCGACATCAATAAAAATTTAGCAAGTAGTAGTTTTTAATGCAACATTTAGCAAGTAGTAGTTTGTATCACGACACCAATACGAATTTAGCAAGTAGTAGTTTTCATGGCAACATTTAGCAAGTAGTAGTTTGTATCGCAACATCAATAAACATTTAGAAAACAGCAGTTTGTATATCAACATCATTAAAACGTTAATATGTTTCAGTTTGTATCGCGCCATCAGTAAAAAATTAGAAAGAAGTAGTTAGTATCTCGACAACAGTAAAACGTTAGTACATTTTTTGTAGCAGTTCGTATCACGACATCAGTAAAACTTTAGAAAGTAGTAGTTGGTACTGCGACATCAGTTATACTGAAGCGAAGTACAGTGGAGAAGTGTTAGTGATAGTGAAATTACAGCTTAGAACATTATTAGACCGGTATGTTTGTCATGTTACTTTAATAAGTAAATCTCATTAATTTGTATACAGTGTATAATTGAATATTTATTATTGTATTAATGTAAAAAAAAATATTTTGAGTACAGTTGTATTCTACCCTTGTGAGTTTTTGGTTCTTGGTAATTTTGTTACAATTCTCACAAAGACAAACTGGACTAAGTTGATCTTAATACAACGATCATGCTTATCACAAACATACAATGTTAAATCATTTACATAATGCGGAAGTCGACTTATGTGATCATAAAAAATATACTATGGTTTTGGTTATGGAGATAGCAACGATAGATATGTTTTAACCTCTTTCACTTTTTGTTTTTCACGTTTTTTTTAAGCCATATTTTCCCGATTCGTAATACATGTAACTTTTTCAAAAATGCAATCAATTTGATTGGTGGAAATTGCATCATCTGATCATGAACATTATACCATAGTCTATAGGCATAGTACCACCATTGGAAAAAGGAAGTGCTTCCGTGGGGTAGTCGCATAATGGCGGTGATAAATAATCCTCGTTTTTTCTTCTTTAAATATGCATTTTCCTTATTTTAATGCTCATATTTTTATTTGAATGGCATTATTGATGTAATTTGAACATTTTGACAGCATTGTCATATTTGAATTGTGAAAGCAGAAAAATAAATTGATGCTTGGAAATTTGGGTATGAATACATGATTCCGGAAGTGTACACACTGAGTAAAAAAAAATCTCTTATATGACACATGGCCCCTACTTTTCTCATCATATTTTGATAGTGCAGAGGTTGGCAAATAGTAAAATGGAAGATTCACTTCTTTCATTTGTGTCTCTCTATGAATGACAAGCCTTCAAAACTGTTATTATTTACTATAGAACAAAGAACAAAAATCAATGGTTGGTTTACACCTATAATGGTATAATTTTCGGTAATTGTAAATTATTGCTTACTTTAAAGTATATACTAATACTAGATTTATTATATCAGTTCCGGTATAAATGCTCACGTATCATTTATAAACTATATTGGGAGAGAATGTTACATGCCTTATGGATTTGGAGAATATGGATTCAAGAAAAACGTGAAAACAAAACGTGTAATAGGTTACAACAGATATATCATTGCTATAATATCTAAGACATGTATCACTGTCAAGCTATATGTAAATGTATTTGTGTTTGTTTCTGTAGAATACGTAGTAGATCCCAATATTGGTATATAACTACTGGTGATGTGCGAGCTTAGTTGCAGCTCTGGGGTATTGTCTTATAGGCCTTAACTGTCTGGATGCACTCTTCTAACTGGTTTTACTTAACTACATTTCTTACAAAGAAGGAGTTCCAAAAATATTCAGCGTTAGCACTTTGGACTACAACATTTGATTTGAATGGTTGATAATATGGTTTTCGAAAGTGTTTTTAGTTTCAATAATTAAAAATACCACTGATATAATCTTACGCATACAGTTCTGCCTAACTGAGAAATCACATGTGTCCATTCCCGTGTAATGTCAAATTTTTAAAACGACTTTCCAGTCATTATTTTACATCAGAAAATGACTATCAGGTTCCCGTAAAACTGCACATGGTTTCATTGGAATTGATTATAAACTACATAAATAACAAGTCAAAATTAAGATATTAAGTTTTTAAGCATTTAAGCAACCTGCACGTATGTTTCATGTTCGACTTAAGAAATCATGTAAAACATATAAATCAAGGGGCATTGAACAATTTAATGAAGAATGGCATTAAAATGATCCGTATTTGTAGATATTTATAACATAAAAATAACTCAGCTAGCAATTATCTAAACAATACGAGCTAAATTACCATAGACGTGTTTTAGATTAAACATATCTTATTGTCGTTAAGCAAGACGGGTAGAAACAAAAGTTCCAACAATCTTAGTTCAATCCCTTTCCTTTCAATTTATGAATAGCATTACACTCATATTATATGTAGTATATTTGTATGGATTTTACTATTTATTTATTGATATCATTTCATGATATCATTAGATCTTGCGTGACCGAGTGGCCTAAAACGCTGTCGTTTAACCACCAAAGAGTTGTTCACTGAGATCGTGGGTTCGATCCAAACTTTGTCTTTACATTTTATAGGAGAAAGTTTGCCATTGACTTGCGGAAGGACGATGGTTCTACTCAAATCCATTCTGTGTTGTTTTTTTCAACCAGTCACAACTGGATAGGCCATATATAACACGCCTTTGTTGAAAATAGCATTAATACATAGATATCATTAAGGAGTTATTGATATAATAAAAATATATACATTATGAAACAAATTTTGATGCCATTATATCCAATTCTTAATTTCATTAAATGTAATTATAATGAACCTTTTTAAGGTATCAAGACTTGATTTAATGGTATTAACAAAGCTACATCTCCTTAAATTTACTTGGTGGAAAGTATTTAGAAGTTATTTTAGGTTTCTCTTTATAACCTGTGTGGCAGCCTCTATCGGCCAATGTACATAACCTCTGTGGCAGCCTCTAATTGAATTCAAGAGAACTAGTTGGGTCAAACTTGGTAGAGAACTATCGGCCAATGTACATAACCTCTGTGGCAGCCTCTAATTGAATTCAAAAGAACTTGCTGGGTCAAACTCGGTAGAGGACTCATGTAACACATCAAAGGTCTAGTGTAACCGGTTTTTTCTAAAGTGCATCGACATCTTATATGTGTTGAAGAACGAATTATTAAAGTCGGGTATATATGTAATGCCGTTTAATCGTATCCGTGTAGAATAAATGTTTCAGCAAGCAAACACATAATAGCATATAAATGCATACAAAGTTCAGCTTAATCACATTTGATCAAATACAGGAATCCGATGTTGTTTTGCTAATGTATGTAGTATAAAGTTTAATATTGTAGAAAATCCTCCATCGGTTAATGATGAAAAATCTATATATTTAAGTAACATCCATTTTTATTGTCTTCGTAACGTAAAAGTTTTAAATTTTAAATTTCGATTAATTCCATCTCTTGCATCTTGTCCCAAAAAGGCCTAAACATAAACTATCTTGTCTTAAACCGCACACAAGCGGTGCACGTGGGATTAGAAAACCATGTGATAAACATAACCAATTTGAATTCAGAAAGGTGAAGTCATGTGACCAAAAATTAGTTAAATGATCAAATTTAGACCCTTTGCATTATGGATAAGAAACTCGAACAAAGAAGATAACTTTAAGTCAAGGGTGACACTACGTCATAAACATGCCAAGCCATTCAATAATCAGTCAAAGTGCGAGAACAAATCTATAGTGTAGTGATAGCAATTTAAATCGGATTAATTTATCAACAAGATATCCAAAAATCTAACATCTATATGAATTAAAACATATTTAGCAAAACATAGCACAAGAATATTTTAAAAGCACAATCCTATACTTTACCAAATCATTCATGTGTAAGAAAAACTTCCATTGCTGGGCTCCAATTAACTCTATTACTGTCATCAACATAAGATTTGAAAATTATATCCCCAAGGATCATTTCATTAAATATGGAAAAGAATACTAGTCAGTACTTGAATAGAAGAGTTTTGAAACTTCAGTTATGTATCCCAGTATGGGCCCCTTCTGGCCATACATGTATCTTAGTATTTAAAGATTTTATTAGGCTTACACATTTATCTAGATCTGAAGGCATTACCATAACTCCTACTACAGTAAATGGGAGAATTAGAAAAAATCAAAACTCTAAAACTCAAAATCCCCATACTGAACTCTAATGCACACAGCCTCTTTATTTGAATATAAAACGCCTACCCATTGGGAGCATTAAAACTACGAGGGGCGTTCAATAAATAAATGTTATTCGTCCCAAAAATTATAAACAGTGTAAAATTTCACAGTCTGATATATTGATTTATATTGCATCTGATGATACCAACAAAAATAGAAACATATTCTTTTATCGTAGTCCTAACCGCATACAGGTGTATACACTGCAGTCAAGTATAGTTACAAAATAGCTGCTAAATGTGTTCATATACGGAGCTGTATGAGTGTGCGTTGCACAAGTGGAGTACGTGAATCGTAGAATTTAATATGTATATGATAATAGCAAGAAAAATAGGTATTAGCTCATTATTTAGAACGAATGGAAAATAAATATGGCCACCAAAGACAGACGAGGTCTTGCGTTGCCGACAAAAGGCTGGTATTTCAGTGTTCGAGATGTATACACAAAACATACTATGAATACATATTTCAGAAGTTATTAAAATATTTAAAAGTGTATTTCTGTTAAAGAAGATTGCTTTAGAACTATTAACCAAATAAAGAGTTCGTTGTTCTAATTTCATTACTAAATTGAATATAACAATACTTATTGAACGCCCCTCTTATATGAACAAATGTGTCTGATCTGTTCTTGAGAAGGAAAGTTTATTAAAATGAATTTCATTATATACTCTTGCTGGCCCGTTACAGATTGTATATCGCCTTTCAATGATCTAGTTTCAACTGTTATGACTAAACAGTGCTCACGATCTCAAGATCATTATAATAATTTCTAAAATAAATAAGAGAATCAGAATTATCTGTTTTTGAATGGTATTATTAGGTATTGGTGCAATTCAAAGTCAACTTTCTGGAACCTTATGTACCCAAGTCCCTCATTTACACAAACATACCCATAGGGATCAGTTATACTAACTTTGTACTGGCTGTACGGTTCTCGTATACCTAGCATGCAATAGTATGTAGCTCTCTCATATACATGTACCTGGCAACCAGGAAAGGTACCTCTTCCATATACATATCATTTTTAATTATTATTATATATATTTTGATCTTTCCCTTTATACCTTGAATATATTTAGGGATGACGTTCGACTGTTATTTTGATGGATAGGTACAATTGTAACAACAGCATTTTTGAAGTACATGATGTTTATGTTTTATTTAATCAATATCATAACATAAAATATAATTTACATTTTGGTTCATATGTTTCTAATATAACATATGTAGACTCTAAACCTTCAAATGCATTATTTACATTTTAAATTTAGTACTGTGATATTATAATAAAACAAATATGATAAGCAATTGATACAATAACATACTCAAATGAAGGATGTTCAAAATAAAACCTTTCATGTCATATAGAATGTCATGGCCGTCAGTAGATGTTGGTCTGCTTCATCAGCCAATAAAATGGCTACAGGAACGAAAAGTAGATCAACATTTAAGCCGGTTAGAAATTACATGGACATTTCTACTGAAGAATAACTTCTAAATTAAACATGAAAATGTGTCTACGAATATCACACAGATGGCGTCATACTGTACGTTATACGTGACCAATAATAAATCACGTCAAGATGAGTGTTAGGGTACTGTAACCGAAAATGACAAAATGATATAGACACGTGATAATTTACGTTTGAACTTTTGCAAATTAACACTTTTTAAAATCTCTAACAAATATCGTGAAATAATATAATTTTCTGTTCTTTGTGATATGTAAGTGGAGGCACATGCGCGCACACCTAGCGCAAGTTCGCTAATTAGCTGATATACACATACGTCTAAATGGGTTTAACCTAAGGTGACTGAATAGTATATACATCTTATTGCGAACACTTATTTGATAAAGTGGAGTCAGCGATTACAACGTTTGCCAATTGAGAAATATCCTGAATTTGTTTTAAATAAAAGCAATGTTGTCACTTTGAATAGCTGTCAAAGTCCCTGTCAAGCTTCAAAACTACTTTCAAAATATCATCAATACTTATTAAAATACCTCATTAACATCATTACCTAAACCTGACATCCTTATATGTTCAGCCCGTTAGCTATCAATACAGGGATCGTGAGTTTGAATTCCACACAGTGTCTGTGATGATTGGTCATACACTTTCTGCTATATCAAACAGTCCCCAACCTTTCAATATGTGGCGAAGTAGTCAGAGACTTGCGGAGATAAGATGTGTCTAGTACTGGTTAACCACTTTATGGATCCAGTAAGTGATGAATCGCAAACACTTCACAATTAAAATTTACTTTTTGACAAATTTAATCATCAATTACTATTATAATCAAATTTACAATAAGTGGAATAATAAACAAAATAAATGATTCGCTGTAGCTGAGGTAATATATATATATAGTGCTAGGACAAACTACCTTTTTACCAAGGTTGGCCAATTACGTCTTAACGTTTGGTTTTAACATAATGGTATGCTGGAGACATAATTAGGCAATATAAATAATATAAATATCATACACCGAAAGCAATATGTTTACTACGGTGTTGCTTTGCCTTTCTCTCCTCTCTTTTATCTTCCCAATTTTAAGACAGATGTGCAGCTCACTTTTTTGGGAGACATTTTGTCTTTTCAATATTGTGTGATATGATTTAGTACAATGTTAACTGGTTAAAAATATATTATACATTAAAATACACACGAATATGTCACATTCAAAACTATCTTTCATAATACGAATTGAAATTAAATACCATTTAATAAATCAAATGTTGTTTTTTTATTGATAGACAATGCTTTAGATTTCAACTTTAATATAATCCTTGCAATACTAAATGAAAAAAAGTATTCCTATATAAAATCAAAGTCCCATTACATGACATTTATAGACTCAATTAATTTAGGCAACTGCTCTCAATGATTTAAGGCAAATCTAAACAAAGAGAACTAACCGGTTGTTCAGAAGATATGATTGACAATACACAAATTGAATCGTTCTGTTCATTTCATTTCGCGTAACGAGTTTCATAAATTCAATATGAAATTGGTTCAAATGTAAGAGGCTAATAAATCACATAACTCACATCTGAGAGACAACACTACTTCAAAGCGACGACCTGGCTACCTAGTTAATATCACGAAGTATGTGTAATTTGGTTACCATTAATTGAAACAAATGCAACAAAAAGTAGTTCGAAAAGGAATCTTATTTTAATATTTTTTTTTTCTCAGAGACTTATACTCGTTTTTCTTTAAATCAAAACCGAACAACAAAACACTATATTTATCAATAAGCGTTCCAATATCTGAAATTAATAAAAAAACAGTAAGGCCCCAAACACGCGATTACCAAGCAACACTGTACTGACATCATACAATACCTATGTCATTTTTCATATTCCGCGACATACAATGTTTCAAGTATTATGGTGAATCGTGTTTTATTGGAGTCAGTGTCACTGTGAATAATGAGATTTACACTCTTTCTGATTGGTTGACGCCGTGGCGCGGATTTGCGTTTTACTTCGTTTACATGAATTTGCGCACCAAAAATGCTTTGGATTCCATCGGTTACATTGACGACATGAGCAGACGATGCCGTGTTCATAGAGTTCGAGTTTTATCGTGAATAACATGAACGCGGCTGACATTCGGAGAACGTGGGATTTACATATTTGTGTTGTTTGAGTATAAAATGTCTGATTCTCGTTGATGTGCATGATAATAGTTATTCACAGCGGATATGTGTGGTTTGTCAGTTTCTTGTCTGTTGTAATACCAGCATATTTAGTCATGCGTGTCATCATAGATAGGAGCTTTTTCCCCGGTGGAATGTCTCACGGATCATTGATCAAGAGGACCAGGTAGGTACTTAATTGTAGCAGCGATACATAAGGTTTTATCGGTAAATAATTACTAATATTTTTTTAAAAAAATGATGTTTTTCTTATATTTTTAGCATATTCAATACTGTAGATATATGTTTCGTCGTTCATTTTTTCTAGGATAATGTAACAGCAAAATGGTGTGCAAAACTAATTTGTATACTCAGTATATTTAAGCAGCAGTTATACTGTTAGAGATGTTTATGTTGTATCTTTGCATTCAATTTTACATCAAAATGTATTCTAAATATGTTGAGGATATTAGCTTGTCAAAATAAAGGTAATTAGCGTTTTGTTTTAATTCAGTTAAAAATGATATTTATTATTATTCAAGATGAAATTGATCATGAATAAAATATGTTGTCATGCTAATTTTTGTTAATTTCATTTTTAGATGATACCTACGTTAAAATCTAATATTTTCTTAATTTTGATAAAAAATAGGTCATAAAAATTTTATTCTAATATAAAACTGAACTTAAAATAAGCACCATATTAATAATGGATAATACATATTTTAATCTTTGAAAAAATACACTCAGTCTGAAAGCTATATGTTTCTCTAATATATATTTGGCTAAAACATAAGCTATAGTCAACCCACCTTTTTATATGTTTTTTTTACAAGTTTTAAGTTTATATTTGATAACAGCAGAAAATAATTTAAGTCATGTTTTTGTTTAAAATTGGTCTTTTACATTAAATTTAATTTTATTCTACCTAAAGTTACCCCTACTTAATATTTGTCTTGATAAGATAAAAGACAAAAGTTGATAAAAATAGCGAAAAAAATTGTCAACAAAATTCTGAGTCATTATCCTTCAGTTTAATATTCGGAATGTAATGATGAATTTAAGCTCAGAAATACGGTTTAAACATTATTTTATCATTTAAGGCGAGCATTAACTAAAATGGGTAAAATCTTTCTACATGTCTACATGATCTTGAAACTTCCAACTCTGATATTTTACCGACATGCTTCAGTAAAAGCTGTTGGCTGTTTATCTTGCCATTCCATAGCGATATAGAGGTGTAATGCTCCTTAATAAGTTGTTCTGCACACAGATTATGCGATTATCAACATGGTCATTATATGCAGAAATGTACTGGAATGATGTAGCATCAGTTCTGCACATATCTACTTAGCACCACACTCCAGTAATAAACGACGGATATCAACATGACCGTTTTGTGTAGCAATATACAGGGGTGATGCACCAGTATCAGTTCTGCACATATTTGCCTCGGCACCATGATCCAGTAATAGCCGAGCGATATTAATACTGCCATTTTGTGCAGCAATATACAGGGGTGATGCACCAGTATCAGTTCTGCACATATTTGCCTCGGCACCATGCTCCAGTAATAGCCGAGCGATATTAATACTGCAATTTTGTGCAGCAATATACAGGGGTGATGCACCAATATCAGTTCTGCACTTATTTGCCCCGGCACCATACTCCAATAATAGACGAGCGATATTAATACTGCCGTTTTGTACAGCAATGTACAGGGGTGATGCACCAGTACTAGTTAAGCACATATTTGACTCAGCACCATTCTCCAGTAATAGACGAGCGAAATCAACATAGCCGTTATGTGCAGCGATGTACAGGGGTGATGTACCATCTTCATTTGTGCACCTATTGACCTCGACACCATGTTCCAGTAATAGACGAGCGATATTAACATGGTCGCTTATTGCAGAGCCAAACAGGGGCGATGCACCATCATCAGTTCTGCCCATATTTACCTCGGCACTATACTCAAGTAATAGACGAGCGAAATTAACATGACCGTTTTGTGCAGCGATATACAGGGCAGATGCACCAGTACCAGTTCTGCACATATTTACCTCGGTACCAAGCTCCAGTAACAGACGAGCGATATCAACATAGCCACATAATGCGGCACAATAGAGGGGTGATGCACCAGAATCTGTTTTGCACATATTTACCTCGGCACCACGCACAAGTAACAGACGAACGGTGTCAACATGACCGTTCTGCGAAGCGATACACAGGAATTATGCACCAGTATCTGTTGTGCACATATTTACCTCGGCACCACGCTCCAATAATAGACAATCGGTATCAACATGGCCGTCCTGTGCAGCGAAATACAGGGGTGATGCACCAGTATCTGTGGTGCACATATTGATCTCGGCACAACGCTCCAATAATAGACGAACGGTACCAACATGACCTTTCTGTGAAGCGATACACAGGGGTGATGCACCAGTATCTGTGGTGCACATATTTACCTTGCCATCCTGCTTCAGTTACAGACGAACGGTATCAACATGACCTTTCTGTGAAGCGATATACAGAGGTGATGCACCAGTATCTGTGGTGCGCATATTGACCTCGGCACAACGCTCCAATAATAGACGAACGGTATCAACATGACCCTTCTGTGAAGCGATATACAGATGTGATGCACCAGTATCTGTGTAGCGCATATTGACCTCGGCACAATGCTCCAATAATAGACGAACGGTATCAACATGACCTTTCTGTGAAGCGATATACAGGGGTGATGCACCAGTATCTGTGGTGCACATATTTACCTTGCCACCCTGCTTCAGTAACAGACGAACGGTATCAACATGACCTTTCTGTGAAGCGATAAACAGGGGTGATGCACCAGTACCAGTTCTGCACATATTTACCTCGGCACCACGCTCCAATAATAGACAAACGGTATCAACATGAACGTTCTGTGAAGCGATATACAGAGGTGATTCACAAGTATCTGTGGTGCACATATTTACCTTGCCACCCCGCTTCAGTAACAGAAGAACGGTATCAACATGACCTTTCTGTGAAGCGATATACAGAGGGGATGCACCAGTATCTGTGGTGCGCATATTTACCTCGACACCACGCTCTAATAATAGACGAACGGTATCAACATGACCTTTCTGTGAAGCGATAAACAGGGGTGATGCACCAGTATCTGTGGTGCACATATTTACCTTGCCACCATGCTTCAGTAACAGACGAACGGTATCAACATGACCGTTCTGTGAAGCTATATGCAGAGGTGATGCACCAGTATCTGTGGTGCACATATTTACCTCGGCACCACACTCCAATAAAAGACGAACGGTATCAACATGACCTTTCTGTGAAGCGATACACAGGGGTGATGCACCAGTATCAGTTCTGCCCATAATAACCTCGGCACCACGCTCCAATAATAGATAAACGGTATCAATATGGCCTTTCTGTGAAGCGATATACAGAGGTGATGAACCAGTATCTGTGGTGCACATGTTTACCTCGGCACCACGCTCCAATAAAAGACGAACGGCATCAACATGACCGTTCTGTGAAGCGATATACAGAGGTGATGCACCAGTATCTGTGGTGCGCATATTTACCTTGCCACCCTGCTTCAGTAACAGAAGAACGGTATCAACATGACCGTTCTGTGAAGCGATATACAGAGGTGATGCACCAGTATCTGTGGTGCGCATATTTACCTTGCCACCCTGCTTCAGTAACAGACGAACGGTATCAACATGACCTTTCTGTGAAGCGATAAACAGGGGTGATGCACCAGTACCAGTTCTGCCCATATTTACCTCGGCACCACGCTCCAATAATAGACAAACGGTATCAACATGACCGTTCTGTGAAGCTATATACAGAGTTGATGCACCAGTATCTGTGGTGCACATATTTACCGCGGCACCACGCTCCAACAAAAGACGAACGGTATCAACATGACCGTTCTGTGAAGCAATATACAGAGGTGATTCACCAGTATCTGTGGTGCGCATATTGACCTTGCCACCCTGCTTCAGTAACAGACGAACAGTATCAATATGACCTTTCTGTGAAGCGATATACAGAGGTGATGCACCAGTATCTGTGGTGCGCATATTTACCTTGCCACCCTGCTTCAGTAACAGACGAACGGTATCAACATGACCTTTCTGTGAAGCGATAAACAGGGGTGATGCACCAGTAGCTTTTGTGCACATATTTACCTCGGCACCACGCTCCAATAATAGACAAACTGTATCAACATGACCGTTCTGTGAAGCTATATACAGAGTTGATGCACCAGTATCTGTGGTGTACATATTTACCGCGGTACCACGCTCCAATAAAAGACGAACGGTATCAACATGACCTTTCTGTGAAGCGATATACAGAGGTGATTCACCAGTATCTGTGGTGCACATATTTACCTCGGCACCATGTTTCAGTAACAGACGAACGGTATCAACATGACCGTTCTGTGAAGCGATATACAGAGGTGATGCACCAGTATCTGTGGTGCGCATATTTACCTTGCCACCCTGCTTAAGTAACAGACGAACGGTATCAACATGACCTTTCTGTGAAGCGATATATAGAGGTGATGCACCAGTATCTTTGGTGCACATATTTACCTTGGCACCACGTTCCAATAATAGATAAACGGTATCAACATGGCCTTTCTGTGAAGTGATATACAGAGGTGATGCACCAGTATCTGTGGTGCACATATTTACCTCGGCACCACGTTCCTGTAGCAGACGAACGGTATCAACATGACCGTTCTGTGAAGCGATATACAGAGGTGATGCACCAGTATCTGTGGTGCGCATATTTACCTTGCCACCCTGCTTAAGTAACAGACGAACGGTATCAACATGACCTTTCTGTGAAGCGATATATAGAGGTGATGCACCAGTATCTTTGGTGCACATATTTACCTTGGCACCACGTTCCAATAATAGATAAACGGTATCAACATGGCCTTTCTGTGAAGTGATATACAGAGGTGATGCACCAGTATCTGTGGTGCACATATTTACCTCGGCACCACGTTCCTGTAGCAGACGAACGGTATCAACATGACCGTTCTGTGAAGCGATATACAGGGGTGATGCACCAGTAGCTTTTGTGCACATATTTACCTTGCCACCCTGCTTCAGTAACAGAAGAACGGTATCAACATGACCGTTCTGTGAAGCGATATACAGAGGTGATTCACCAGTATCTGTGTTGCACATATTTACCTTGCCACCCTGCTTCAGTAACAGACGAATGGTATCAACATGGCCTTTCTCTGAAGCGATAGACAGGGGTGATGCACCAGTACCAGTTCTGCACATATTTAACTCGGCACCACGCTCCAATAATAGACAAACGGTATCAACATGGCCTTCCTGTGAAGCGATAAACAGGGGTGATGCACCAGTATCAGTTCTGCACATATTTACCTCGGCACCACGCTCCAATAATAGACGAACGGTATCAATACGGCCGTCCTGTGCAGCAAAGTACAGGGGTGATGCACCAGTATGGGGTGATGCACCAGTATCTGTGATGCGCAAATTTGAGAGTGTTCAATTTTATGTAACATTCCTACTATATCTACATTACCACCAAGACACGCAACAGGTATCAATGAAAGTTCACGTTCTTCGCCCCCTACACCCAAATTTTGTTTGATATTTGAAAACAAATTCTGTTTAGAAAGTTTCAATTTTCTTGCTAGGAAGTAGAAAAGTATTTCTAGCTTGTATGCTAAAATATAATGAAGCGCTGTAATAGTATCTATGAACCGGCTATTTGAAATAATGTTTGGGAAACCGAAGTTAGCATTCACTTGTGGCTTACTTGTCATAAATAGTTTGGTTAACTTATTTTGTGTAAATGATTTTAAGTACGTAATTAAATATTCCATGAAATCACTGTCTCTCATGGAAGTACTCAGATATGCTAGTACTTCATCGAAATTGCTTTTCTCTGTTTCTTCAAACAATATTTCTGTAATGAAAGGGAACATTGCTGGTTTCAGTTCGACAAAATGTCCTTCGTCTTGTGGCTTAAACGTAACACGTTGTTTTATAAAGTTGAATGAACAGTGCATTATCACCTCTCTAGGGAACATATTACCAAACAGGACGGCTGTAGCTTCATACAGAGTGTCGTGAATAAATCTGTATCGAGTACCTTCTTTTATAAGGTACACATGGACCAACTCTTCCAAAGCAGATTTTATAGCTGTCTGTGAAGAACTGGCTGGTAAGCCGCATTCATAATCTGTTTGATTTTGTCTCTTTCATTTAATGGTTTATTAAACAATTCGGAATCAAAGTCATCATCAAACAATGCACAAAACTTATTGCTTTCTTTATCAGACTTTCTAATTTAATTAATAAAATACTAATCGTATCCTCAAAAAAGTTTTTCGCTTGCTTCTGGAAATGTGTATATGCCCCAAGCATTCTACACAGCAGTGGACAATTGAAACAATCTTTATTGGTTAACATTTCTTTTGTACTTTCCGACAGCTGATCTTTCATATTTTTTGTACACATATTCAATATGGACATCTTTTCTTCCTTCGATAAGCAAATGTCCTTATCATGTAAATCAATGATATTCATTGCCAATATTGTTTTTGAAAATGCAAATTTCTTGTCATGAACAACTTGTTTCCTAGAAGTAAATATAGCTTTGATTGCAGAAGTTTTGAACAACGTTTCTAAAACCTCATGTAAAGACTCTAAGTTTGATAACCTGGCAATATCTAAATTGTCTTTACCGACAGGATCATCGAACACGAACACTTGCTTCTGTTTTGGATCTGCGTATTGCCTGAGCTCCTCTGCTGAATACACAGGCACGATGGTATAACCTTTTGTTTGTAATGTTAAAGCTAAATGATGAGCAATGGCCGATTTACCTGTACCCGAATTACCACTTATTGTTATACAATTGTTATTCATGCAAGTCTCACTGACATATGTGTAGGCACGTGTCTCTATGAAGTTCTGATCGTCTGCTCGCCACTTGTTAAGTATAAGCTCACGCTGTGCTGAAATAAAAGTAAAATAAAACTGAAAATACCTCACTTTCTGAAAACTTTCAAAAGCACCCAAACATTAAACATAAGGTTTACACAACATTCATCTTGTTTACATAACATAAGCCCTAAATGGTCTGCACGTTTTGCATTTCAAAAAATATATTTAGTAAAATCGGAGCAAGAACATTAAGTATGTGTAATATTTGATATACCAAGGTCTATATTCATGAATTTTCTCTGTTAAACACAATTTGATTGAAGATTAACCTAATTTTATTTTGATTTTAAATAAATGTCTATGGTTTCAATTCACATTTTGTTTAGCGATAACGTGAATACAAGATACAAGATACAAAATGTTTTATTGAATAAATAAAGGCCTCCGGCCCAATATACAACAATAATTGTTGATCATTGATGTTTTACAAAGTTGTGTTACAATATATTAAATAAACATTTGAAGTGTCTGAAACCGGTACAGTATATAATGTGGAACTATGTTTTATCTATAATTTCAAACAGTTTTGTTATAAAAAGAGCAATTTTTCTTATAGTCTCTGGATTCTCGCTTTGAAGCAATCGATAAAAATCTGTATGTTCTGAATGTCCTATATACCAATTATACAGATGTGTTTCTCTAACATGAGTATACTTAGAACAATTAAAAAAAACATGGTATTCGTTTTCTATCACCATTATATTGGAATTTAAGAAACAAAATAAACATATTCTATTTTCTCTTTCAATGTTAAAATGTCGACCAATTTCAATATTTAGTCTGTGAGAGGAGCATCTAAAACGTGCAAATGATCGTTTGAGATTGAACGAAAGGTCAATGTTTAAATATCTTTCAGGATTTAATAAGGATTTAAAATGTTTATATGTATAACACCTGTGTGAGTTGATTATATCATCATGCCAAGTTTGAGTCATACAACCTGAGATCCTTCGTTTAAATGTTGTGTTAGCCACACATACCCAAACCCATACCTATACAATAATGTTTAAACGTTTTAAGTTTTTCTTCCAATATCATTTAGAGATTTCAACATTTTGTAACAGTTCTTAGGAAAGCGATTGTTGGACATTTGAAGCAACTTACACCTGTATTTTATGCACTTGGTATAATATATTACACATAGTGGAAGTCTCCAGCACTCTCCAAGGGCTACAGAATTATTAACAGTAGAATTAATACCTAAAAATATTTACAAAATTGCACTTGTATTTGTTCTATTTTGTCGGCGTATTCATATCCCCAGATTTCCGAACCAAATGTGAGTATTGGCACTACCATCGAATCAAATAATTTAAATATATCTTTATGCATACATCTTCCAAATGTCCTCTGATATCCTTTAATTGAAAATATTGTCTTCCTAGTATTTGCAGCCAATTTACACTTACCAGATGTCCATGAGAGTTTAGGTGTAAAAAGTAATCCCATATATTTATATACCGATGTCGTGTTTACATTATTACCATTAAAGTACCAATTTTCATAATTTCGCAGTGGACCGCCTTTTCAAAATACTGTTATTTCAGTTTTTTTTTATGTTAACCTGCATTCCCGTGTTATCACAAAATTCAGAAATTGCATTGAGCTGTATTTGTAAGTTCCTTGCTGTGTCCGCACAGTTAGCTACGTCGTCCGCAAAAAGTAAGCAAAGAATATCTGGTATATCATTAGTAATAAATATTCCATTATGACATTTCTCTCTGAGGTGGGTACAATGGTCATTTATGTAAAGACTAAAAATTATCGGCGAATTTAAATCACCTTGTCCCGCTCCAATATTGCATTTAAATGGCTTAGTAAACTTGTCTCCAACCCTAACATATGACTGGATGTTCGAATACATATATATTAACACATGCATAAGCTTACCGTTGATGCCTTTATTCAGAAGGATTGAAAATAGTTTAAAGTGAACTAGAGAAACAAACGCTTTCTGAAAATCTACGTAGAGTACATAGAACCTACAACCTGGTTTAATAAACAACCCATATCTCATTTAAATATCAGATTAGCTTAAATATCCATAATAATGGTTTAAAATGATGTTACTTAATTTCAAACAAGTACACAAGTTAATGTTTGTGTGTTTAAACTTGAGACACTAGGTTATAAGTATACACAAAGTGAACAAGAATATCAATTCAAACAAGAACCATGGCCATGTATAAAGGAATATAATACTTATTTGACTCATGTTGATATTGTCAATGCACTCATTCAGTATTTCCTTTAAAATAAAATACCGTCTGAGCCAGTACACGGGGATGGGGCGTGAAGTTATGTATCATTTTCAATTATCCATACACAAGTTTAATAGAATCGAATCGGATATGACTATTTTGTTCTGTCCTTTCAAGGGCTCCCTCCATCAGATAATACCATAAAACATGTCCGCATGACACTTGTTAGCTACATGATAATTATTATTGTACACATGTAATCTTATATAAACGATTAGAAATTAATAAAACGTTATCCGACTTTCGATAATATACTGCCTATTTGTAACTATCTTAGAAAAAAAAGTTATATGTACATGCAAAATAATACAAATGATTACATATAATAATTGTAAGACTTGTGGTAAAATACTGTGTATATGATTAAAATAAACATCAGTTTCCAAATACACTATTAAAGGCAAAATGACTTGGTCAGCTTCAATAGCTCAGTAAAAAAACATGTTTTTAAAACGATTTTAGATAAGTCAGTGTACTGGCATCCATGATGTTGCTAGAAAGAGAATTCTAGATACACATCTTAAAACACTACATAAATAATCAACAACATAATTATTTCATAAAATGTAATTAATTTTGATTTAAAAACCCATTTTTTGACTTGGAATAGTTTTACATAAGAAAATTATCATATTCTGCGATGATTGTTACAATAGTGAGACTAGTCTTGCGATATTTTTTTTTTCATAATCCAATAATTGTTTTATGCAAAAGTATTCTTACTCGAGTTAGAATACTTTTAAAATAAATCTTACGATGTATACAAAATATCACGTATATAAATGCTTGTTTACTTTTTGTATTCAAAACAATTGCCTTAACCAGATATTTCTTATTTTTATCGACATTGACAATTTTGGAACATTTAGAGTTAAAAGGAGTTTATAAAAAATGCAAAGAAAACTTATGGATTAGTAATGTTTGATTCTAAAGAGGCATTAAGATCAGGGCTGCTCCACCTTATTAAACAGAGGCTAAAATTTGGCTACTTCCCAATTGAAACATTTTTTTCTCTATCCGAGAGAAAAAAAATAATCCCAAAGTGAAAAAAAATATAATATTATTTTATTACATTAGGGGATAACACATGAATATGAAATAATATTGCAATATCTGATAATTATAATATGATCTAAACAGTGATGTACTATATTGTTTTTGTTTGCTTAAGCCTTAAAAATCACAATTTTCCCTGGCAATCATCCGTTTTTCCGTTACTCGAAGGCATGGACCTCTTCTCAAGTTCTAGGAGAAAAAGCTCTGAAGATAAGCAGGCTGCTAATAGTATCACCATTTACTATTCTGGCCCCACCTACTCTACAAAGACCATATATCATACGACTATATCGTCAACACTATATGGTCACAACTTATCAATACTACCACGATCTATCCAACCATCTCCACCTACAGTTTCATCATCACTCACAAAGCATCGCCAACTATCATTTAACCACCATCAAACCTACTATCACCACTGACTGTACCATCACCACCTATCACACAGTGTCATCAATTGCCATGTTATAACTACTAATATACCATCACCACCCACAATACTCCTAACACGTACCTTACTAGTATCACCGTCATCATCACGTACCATACCTCCTAGTCATTTGAATACTTAATGCCAAGAACTATTGTCTTTTTCTGACATTTAATGACCAAAATTTGCTAAACTTTTCAAATCAGACATAACTTTAGCACTTATTATCACCTTCGTTTACCCGTTTCTATGTTATAAATTATGATATATTTATTTTGAAAAGAAGTGGTACGGTTTGTTTAGAAAAAACTTACCACGGAGCATAGCACAACATAACGCGGATCATTTTCCAAAACTGGGCACAACAAACATGGAGTTACAAATTCTTGTTTAAAAATATGTTTCAAGTTCAAAAAGTTCCATCTTATCAACGAAATTGACATATAATTACTAGATGACAGTATAAAAGGGTCTAAACACAACTATATCAAATTTGTTATCCTATGCATTGAGTGCATTTCCTCTTTATTACAGACAGGTGCAGTTTTTGTATTGCTCTTTGAAACACAGTGGGTTAGATTCTGTTGTTGAGAAATGTATTATTAACCATCAAGAGAATGTTCTTCGATATCGGGAGCTGGTATAGACACAGACCAGCATGCGCATTCTATACCGCAACTGTTCCAGAGACTGCGCGAATGTCAAGGCTTGAACGTGTCTTTGCTGTTCATATATCTTCATTAAGATCCTTTTGGATATAAGAGTCGCGGCTCATATTATGATTATTCTACAGGTCAATGCCGCTGTTTATAATTTGATAAGTTGATAACAAGATTTAATCATACATAGATCTATATGATCTCTTCGTGATTCAAGCAACATGGTTAAATACGTGAAAATCGAGGAGTATTTTGAAGAAAATGAATTCGTGAGTAGTTCAAAGGTATGTTATTGTTATGCCTTTATGGGGCAAATGTATAAAGGTACTATTGCCTTTTAGTACAAACCTACTTTGATAGCGACATGATAAGTGTTTTCGCGTAGTATGCGTAGTATGCAACATGCCCCAGGTTCGATCATCGGAAGTAGGGAGGGGGTATTTTATGAGCATAAATGCCCCTAACGTCAACTCATCCTGATCCACACGCAAATAGTCATTTAGTCTCTTTATACCCTGGGACATCGGGGACGAAGTAAAATTTGGAAGGGGAAAATGTCATCGGGTATAGGTAGACTACTGGATACGGTTTGTTAGCGATGTTTCGGGGTTGTTCACTTCTATCATCTACGAGGCCCTCGAACTTAAGAAAATAAAAGAAATGGGCTCCAACAGTGGGGAGGTTATAAATTAGAAACAAAACAAGCAAGCTCCGAATTTGTTGTGGACGAGTCGCCGAGTATGTTGTGTCCCGGTATGGATTTTATCCGTGGTATATTGTGGCCATTTGGCATGTCCCTTCCTCTGACATATGTTAATTTCTATGATGTCTTGCGAAATGTCGGTCATGATGAGTAACTGGGGAATGCCAAGGAATAAAATGTTGGTAAGTTTCTATATGGTTCTGAAGTTATGACCAGACAAAGTTTGACAGCTTATAGTTAACTTACCATGCAGCTGTCAGAACCGGGACTGCTTCGAAATGTGCATCAAATATTGGTATATAAGCATATTAATTCAGATTTAAGAAATCTGGCCGTTTTTATTTAAGCAAATGCAAAGTATATATTCATCGTGTTTTGCGCCAGTTATTTTTATCAGCGTCAGTTGTCCTCGGATAACGGGTGTGATACTGTCACTACATACCTTTCCTTCACCTCACACAGTACCATCCTTTCTTCTTATCAACAATTTTTCACTAACACATGTGCATGCTTGACGTTAGAAGAATTAATACATTGTATATTTAATAGAATTTGCTGAAAACTCTGCAGTTCTACATGGATCAAGGTTTTAGGTTCATTCTGCATACATTTGTTGATGTTATATTTCGAGGATATATGTTAATTCATTGTTTTTGTATATGGAGAGTGACCCTAAAACCTTCTTGATTGGTGTAATTTAACCTTTGTATGCGGTGCTATGCAATGAATTTATCAAATCATTCCCACTGATTTGCTAAGGAAACTTCAGCACAATGTTCCACAATAAAGCATAACTTTTAAACACAGTTAACTAGTCAATAATCCTATTTCAGCAGAACACTACATCTCAAGGTTATTATGGCTTCAAGAGTCAACGACCCGATAACAGTCACCCAGTATCATAGTTACTACAGCGTTTTTATTCCATAACAGACATCCACCCAATTGTAATACTATAAAGTAATGTTAATTAAACTTTATTTTATTTTATGCAGAAGCCTAATTTTATATTTTGGGAATTGATTAGCTCTGTAACTAATAGTAACATTATGTATAACATTAGATCAGTCTCTAATAACAGTCATTCAGGGATAGCCCTGTTTATGATATATTAGTGTGTTAGGATTAATGAATAACTGTAATATGATGTTCTAAATTCAATCTGTGCAAGTCACTGATTACTTCCCCACATATTCAGAGTTGTAAGATTCACATCCCCAAAACAAAATTATTGGACAATCATAACAGAGATTAATTCCGGACAAATTGCCCAAACGTTGGGTTGACATAAAGATGCAAGAATGACTGAGCCAGTCGAACCTGGGTCTGGCATATAAATGAAAACATTATGTGGCAAATAAATGAAGAACTAAAACGCCTTTTAGAAAAAAGGTCTGAAAGAAGCTCTGAAAATTTCACAAAGTTATGTGAAGTGGTTGCAAGGTTATGACAGACATGGAATTATAAAAACCCTCTTTTGCAAATTTCAATACATTTAAGAGCTTTTTTCCCCAACATTAAACGTTATTATACAGTATTATGGAATTTGTGTAAAATATATCCTTAAAAGATACATTTGTAAGTTCTCAATGTTTGCATGGTAATGTAAAATGGTTATATACAGACTAGACAATAAATTGTGAAAGCCGAAATAAATGAATATACATGCAGACATATGATCACTTCATAGTAAGAACTGATACTTTATACGTGAGCGGGAGATAAAACGAAGAGGAACAAAGGAAATTGTCCGCTGACTAAAAAGCGGATATCAGTTGGTATCATTTTCCCTTTCTCCAGAATTTTAACTGATTTAAGCCATTAGAAAAAAGGTTTAAGAGACAATTATTCATATTCTAACCAAATTATAATCATTATCCATAGCAATTAAGGCTCGAGTGTTCTGTAGCAGAGGAATCATAAATATACTCAGTCTGATATTTGTTTCCAAGTTATTATGAACCAACAGTCATATATATAATATAAGATAGGGCTTGAAAACTATCTTAGCCCCTAAAACCCATACATCTGCTCCGACAGACAGTAAGAATACCAATCTCATTCAATTGGCGCCGTTGGAATTGAGGTAAATTTTACCTTATGATTATAAGTTTATATTTTCACAAAGGGTTGTGCAAGAAGGCCTTTTCATGAAATTGTTAGGATCCAGTTTGATAAACTTTCAATTGAAAATATAGGCAAAAGCCTTAAGCATAATCAGTGACAGTTATATACGAAACTGCATATATATAATCATATTTTATAACTGATTAATAAATTCATATTACTAAGCAATCTTGATCTCTAACAACTCCGAAAACTATGTATAAATAATTTGAAATGTAAAAAAAAGTCCAATGACAACAAAATCACAAAATGAAATAATGATGTCATTGATTCAAATTAAATTAGTCCTGTTCTTAAAACATAGAATTTTCATAATTAGTGTATAAAACTATTCTAATTTGAGTAAGAATAGTTAAAAAATTGCATTAAAACTAATTACTTATAGAAATATAATTGCAAGAAGTAAGAATTATTTTGAGCTGAGAAAGGTATCATCCCAAGATGAATAACTTAAAAAATGTATTGAATATAACTTGATCTAAATGTTTTTTACAAATTGTGTATTTAAAAAATAAAACATGTTATAATAGTCTTGCACCGAATCCTCGATATGTAGTTTTTGGGACCGAATACTGATCCCTTGGACACATAAACGATAGGTCACCGTAAACGCACACAATTTGGAACATCCACTTGAAAAACATCCATGCGAGAGGATTGTCGTGATTCCGAAATAGTATTCACGGCGGTAAAGTAGTGTTTACTGATCAATGGTGTCGAAATGGATAATAGCATATAATAACAAAATACTTAAATGCGCTACATGTGCAAAATAGCAAACGAGACAAACAAGTACATGTATTACTTAATTTCACACTTTGTGTCATAATAGTGTATGGTCATAATTTGATAACTTAATTAATATTTAATATAAGAACTTTTATTTCTGGCCGAAGGAAAACCATACATGTGCGAAACACTTATGTTAAGAAACTGTTTTAAAGTGTGTTTCTTTTCTTTCTAGATGGTTATGTGTGCGTAACGATACAGACTAACCAATCTGGATCGTCTCCGATACTTTATTTCAGAAAAACAAGTGTCAAATATGTTTGCTATAACTATTACACACCCGTCACAAAAAACCTTGCTCATTTTGTACATGATGTCATCCCGACCTTGACTACGTGTATTTGCTACTGACTCTAGATTAAGGTGAATGTAATGTCGAAAAGCCCCTTGTCCATAAGCCCTTTGGTAAAGAAATGTACACATGGATAAAAAACCCTTGATGATTTTGAAACAGTGGACAAATGCCCCTTGATGATTTTTAAAAATTGGACAAATGCTTCTTGATGAATTTAAAATAGTGGACAAAATTTCTATTGATATTGTATATTATCAATTTTACTATATTGATGTTACATTCATATATACACCCACATCAATATATTCTATTATGTTTTCAATCATAAATAAACACATTAAAAATTAACACTTGTATTCATTTTTTAACACCATTCCATTATATACATAATGATACTTGAAATACATGAACACAGCGGGCGGTAGTGTACCGGATAGAGTGTTGGCCGCTCACGCTGGAGGTTGCGGGTTCGATCTCCAGTCTCCCAATAGAAAAATACTTCTACCCAGATGATATTTAGTAATTATTAGATTGATTACTTTTCAGAATATAAATCAAAGTAATAAAATATATAAATGAAATAATATTATTTCAAAAACACATTGATCAGTACAATTCAATAGAAAATTCCCCACAATCATGTTAAATCAAGGGCCAATTTAAATAATTAAAATCAATTTGTTACAAACTTAAAACTTTCATTAACTACTTATAAACTTTAAACAACAACATTTAAAATATCTTAGCAACCAAAAGTAACAGGGAGCTTTTGTCCACTGTTTTAAACTTACGAAAGAGCTTCTGTCCACTGTTTCAAAATCATAAAGGGGCTTTTGACAACTCTTCCAAATCTACCAAGGGGCTTTTGTCCATGTGTACATTTATTGACAAAGGGGATTTTGTCCAATTACCTGTAATGTCACGGACATCTAAGAATTCAGATGTCTTAAAATTGCCATAGCTTGATTTATATGAGATACAAAATGACCAGCTATGTTGATGAAGTACGTGTATAAGTAATTACAAGACTACATATTTAGTAAAACGTGTGCTTTGAAAGATAAGAAACCCACACATTTTCCGCATGCTTAGTATAACTTTAACAAATCTATGATTTCTAAAACCAGTAAAAGTACCCTATAAATGATAATTACTGGAAGCGTTTTTACGACATTTCAATTTAAGTGCACACTTTTTTGTTGTATATAACACGACAAATTTTATATTATAACAAAATTTATATTAATTTACATGTCCTAATGTAGAAATACATTTTTTTCTGCTTAATACACAGGCACCGGTCACAATCTCTGGTATATATGGTCTTAAATTATATACACATGACCGTATACTAAAAGATAATTGATAGTGACCAATGCATGTTGCTTAATACATGTGTAGTTTTAAACTGTTTTTTAAAAGACTTCTACAACTTATTAATATAACAAATAGAACATTTTAGATAATAAACATTTACACAAGAAGCACTTGTATATTTGGAAATTATGATTATGGTAGTAAATTGTTATTATTTACATCAATTTCTCAAAGCAGCTGTGTTATAGGTTTTTAGTTCCTAAATCAACATTGAAATATATACTTATATTTATGTACACAATAGCACAATAACAAAACAAATGATGGGTGCTATTGCAACAGCTGTATAACATAGCACTTGCATAAAAATAATGTTATAGTCATGGAAATAGTTACAACGCATTACCTCGGATGTTTTCTGGTATTGGAGTGGTTTTACTTTGCTCTATCGTATGTAACATTTCTGTAGTCTGATTGTGTAGTTTGTCTATGCGTTCACTTTGTTGTTTTACTTCATTGCATTAATACATCGGTGTTTTATAAATAAATACATCATGTATAGTTTCTGTTTTTAGTATATATTTATAGGTATCCCTCTGTCTGTCGAATATTTTACTTTGCAAACGAACCATTTCGTTTCCATGTCCATTCTGCATGCTTGTAACGTGATGTAATTGCTTTCTAGTGCCTGCTTGGGCATCAGTATTGACTGATATTTGCATGTGTAATTTATTAACATCATATTGCTGTGTATCGATGAGAGTTTGGACCTTACCTGCGAGTTTGATAAAACAATGTTTATTGCTATTAGTATGCCTAGATACCCTAAAACTAATTTGATAAACTAATGATAGGTTGTATATGAGCTAAAAGTCTTCAAGATATCCAAAGCGGTTTATACGTATTAATATTAATCATAAACAGATGAGATTGTATTTTTTGTTTCAAGTAAGCATGTGTGTTCATATTAACGAAATCGTGTAATTTATCTAATTTAATGCATGGCAACACTACAAATTGTCAAACAAATTTCTAAATCAATGTGCATTTAACAATATTTCTAATGCTGCTGAGGGAGATTTTATTTATATTTAAATGGCTAAATATAGAAATATTGACAAACCGTTAGTTTAGTTAATCATAAACAGTGGCTAACTCAACAATAAAAAGGGAATTGATCATCTAATATAGATCTATATATTATAATGATATGAAATAATACCTGTTAAATCTTTAAGAATGGTTCTTGTTTCAAGATCATTTTCGCGTTGATTTTCGAGATCTCTGATGTATTGTTGCTCCCTTTCTGGATCCATTTACGTTATTTCCAATATATCAACCTCATCTGCATACGGCACGGAAGGTCTGCAGCCTGGCGGAAGTATTGCTTCAAGTTCCACTATTGCTTGTTTCATATCAGACCAGATAGCAACAAAGATCGTATCATCAACTGAACTTCCACACAGATGTCCATATTTGGTATTCCTGGCAATTCTCAGCCGCTCAATGTTAGCAGACAAAGATCTGTCTAGAGGGTCAGGATCACTACCCCATCTTTTTTTATGAGGTTTGATGCCACATATATACCTCAGCAGAATATACAACAGTGACAAATCGAGGTCATCGTAGTTGCCAACAAACTTTCCATTCCGTGGAAAAAGTTGATTTCTTTGAGAAGCATTAAGCAATGGTCGAAGTATATTCTGTTTTCCGCTGATAACTGTTAAGAAAGTTTTAAAAGGTACATGATGCTGTAGGACAGCTCTCAGCAGACATGGACAAATATCCACCAACAATCGAGATAGTCGTGCATAATTTGTTGTCTTCCTTGTAGATGGAAATAAGGTGCTGGTCGCCATGTCCTTTAAACCACATGCCTGTTTAGAGATAAGTTTGAAATATTTATACAATTTTGGTATAAATGTTTTTAATTACCTATTTTCCTCGCTTTAAATAAGACAAAACATCCTGCGTATGACCCGAAATAAACGTTTTGCCCACAGAGCATGTCAAATATGGTCCACTTTAAGTATCACAATGATAACTTACGCGAAGGACATGGGCCTATTCTACGTACAAATAATGGAATCCCTCATACTTCAGTTTCTTAGAAGAGCCCACAGAGAGAAGTATCATTATATTACATGTATAGGTTAATGCGCCTGTTTTGTCATATTACGTCAGTGTTTTGTTCACCTGAGCCGAAGACTCAATTAAGATATAGTGATCGCCTGTCTTGCAAATGGTCCGTCATTCAATCGTCCGCCCGTCCGTCGTCCGAAGTCCGTTGTACACTATTGCTTTAGACGACTTTAGAAGTTCCACCATATTTGGTTCTAAGTTTTCTGATATGATATGAATATATCTCAAACTGTTTTATTCATGTTCCTGAATCCAACTTGATCATGCCACAGAGGCTTATAAAGTTTGGCTTCGGTAATTTAAATATTCTTCTCCAAATAAGCCTGGTGGTTTACAATGTGCATGCAGTCTATTATTTCACCTTTGTTTAAACCATGGCGCAAATATCAAAACTAATCACCCCAGTGTGTTCTTAATTGGTATAAATAACCATTATGAGTAGGAATTACAAGTTTGTTGAATTGAAAAGATGACACGCGAAAATGGGCCGGAAAAATGCGGAGGGGCTTTGATTTTACCTGTGAATACTATGGGAGAACAGAAAATTATCTATTTCTCGTTCTCGTGTAGTTTAGGATTTCCCGAGATTTGGGACATTGTTTAATCATAAGTGATACTGGGATCTTTAAAATGGATTTGATATCCACAGGGGGAGGGCGAAGGATAACAAAGGAAAACATTTCGAAATTTCAACATTATCTTCATTTCAAAACCAATCAGCACAATTTGTTCATATTTGATTTAGATGGTCCCCATGAAAATGTGACTTAATTTGTGTCAATACAGAGGTTTGGGTATATACATTCAAGCATAATACTAAATTATCATGGAAATCGGGAAATTCACCTTTTTCTCAAGTAATTAAGGTATATATATAATCATCTAGAGGTCTGTTTAGGGCAATGTTTAGTCATAATGTATTATACTGATTTGTCTACCTGCTATCAATTAACGGGCCCGGATGACAACAGTGCTTTTCCTCTATATAATTGACCTGACGCGAGTTGTCAATCAAACAAGTCGATAATCCGTAGACAGGCTTATGGTGTCTAAGTAAACACTACATTGTATTTACTTGGTCAGACAATGCCACGTGGTCAGTGGGCGGAACGTTAGTCGTTTTCGCGTCAGGTCATTTGCTCAAAATGCATTTGTCATTTATACAACGATCCTAGGGGGGAATGTAAAAGTTGATTTGACTGCTCTTTATTACATTTATTAAATTAGTTGATACATACACAACCTATTTCAACTATATAGACAATATAGACAATATATTTTATTTGAGTAATGTAGGCCTCCGGCCCATAATACATTTTAAAACACATGGTTAACACATGGAAAACGTGAAATTTAACAAATTAACATTCACGATACGAACATTATAATTTCAATAGTTTTAATATAATGAATGCAATATATATATATCATGTGTATTGAACTGCTGTAAGTATTTTTATGTCATTTACAAAATCAAAATGTCATACATTTACCACCTACCTAAGTCGCTTATCTGAGTCTGTTATATTCATAAAATGGGTACATTTGAATATTAAGGTCTTATATATACACTTGCTACATAATAGCGTAGGGCCTGTTATCTTAATCAAAATAAATTATCAACGTTCTTTTCAACACGTATCATTTGTGGGGATTGATATAATATTTGTGCAATATTGATTGTCATATCTGCAGTATTCTTTAGATCTTATTGTTCTTCGGTTATTCAGTATGTATACAAATACACCTGTTAAAGTCATTCAATAATAACAATGCATGTTTTTGTCTTGTTTATAAGATAAAATACACAATAACGATAAACTATTGGCCTGGTATTCAAACTGTTACCTACAATATACTGATACATATTATTCTCAGATTATTATTTGGATATTTGTGTTGTTGCTTTTGATAATAATGTTGTCCCTGAACATTTACATTTTCATTACTTTCATCAATATTTATACTTCCTACGTCAGTTCATCAGTCTAAATAGTTATTTATACCATATTTATAACAAGGACGTAAAGTATCCCCAAGGAATTTTTGTGTCCATTTACGTGTCCACGTGCATCTGTCTGATGTAATTTAGATTTTAACGACATAATCTACATCAAAGTGATAACCTGTGATGGCCCTAATGAACAACAACAGGCTATAACTTTCATGTAGAAAACATCGATAGTACTGTTTAGACCATTTAAAAAAATACAAATTTCCGGTTATAAGCGAAGCGTGTTCGGATTATATAGAACATTCCAGAAATAAACACTGTATAGCCATTGGTCAGATTGCAATCAAGGATACGTAATACGGCTAATATGCACTTATTTAAGCCACTGCGCATGCCATTTTTCAAACAAGCATTGGCGACTGTCTCAACATTTCGGAATTATTCTGTAACGTGTACCGAGCGAGTTGTGTGCACAACTCTATAAATATAAATATACAATAATTTTCCTTTGATCACTTGCCGTTTGAATGAAATATAAATAGTGGAATAATTTATCTCAATCTACTTTGCTTTATCATTGACTGACAAACTATTGACAAAAGAAAAATCATGCGCAATTAATTAATAATATATGAAATAAAATACCAAAGGTTTCAAATTAATGTTACGAACAATACACTATTTAAACACGATGCACAGGACTGTGTTTTATAAATAAAACTAGTCATACAGCACACCCTAACTATTGCCCAGGTGTGTGGCTTAGCGTAATGAAACTAGTCCTGCAACACCCTCCACTCGATACACCAAGTTGCAATAATGTCTTAAACTTTAGTTTTAAGGCTTGCCCTGGACTGTGTTTTAGCTATAAAAACTAGTCCTGCAGCAATGCCCCGAACCTGCACCTGTTTTAGCTTATAAAAAGTAGTTCTGCAGCAATGCCCCGAACCTGCACATGTTTTAGCTTATAAAAACTAGTCCTGCAGCAATGCCCCGAACCTGCACATGTTTTAGCTTATAAAAACTAGTCCTGCAGCAATGTCCTGAACCTGCACATGTTTTAGCTTATAAAAAGTAGTTCTGCAGCAATGCCCCGAACCTGCACCTGCTTTAGCTTAACAAACTAGTCCTGCAGCAATGCTCCGAGCCTGCACCTGTTTTAGATTAATAAAACTAGTCCTGCAGCAATGCCCCGAACTTGCAACTGGTTTGGTTTAATAAAACTAGTCCTGCAGCAATGCCTAGAACCTATACCTGCTTTAGCTTAATAAAACTAGTTCCAACTCAATGCCCCGAGCCTGCACCTGTTTTAGCTAAAAAAACTAGTCCTGCAACAATGCCCCGAACCTACACATGTTTTAGCTTAATAAAACTATTCCTCTAGCAGTGCTCCGAACCTACACCTATTTTTTTTGCTTAAAAAAACTAGTCCTGCAGCAATGTCTTCGAATTACACCTGTTTTAGCTTAATAAAACTAGTCCTGCATTAATACCCCGAACCTTCACATGTTTTAGCTAAATAAAACTAGTCCTGCAGCAATATCTCGAACCTACACCTGTTTTACCTAATCTAGTCCTGCATTCATGCCCCGAACCTGCACCTGTTTTACCTTTAAAAACTAGTCCTGCAGCGATGCCTCGAACCTACACCTGTTTTAGCTAAATAAAACTAGTCCTGCTGCAATGCCCCGAACCTTCACATGTTTTAACTTAATAAAACTAGTCCTGCAGTAATGCTCCGAACATACACCTGTTTTAGCTTAATAAAACTAGTCCTGCAGCAATGCTCCGAACCTACGCCTGTTTAAGCTTAATAAAACCAGTCCTGCAGCAATGTCTCGAACCTACACCTGTTTTAGCTTAATAAAACTAGTCCAGCAGCAATGCCCAAAACCTACACCTGTTTAAGCCTTATAGAACTAGTCCTGCAGCAATGCCTCGAACCTACACCTGTTTTAGCTTAATAAAACCTGCCCTGCAGCAATGCCCCGAGCCTACACCTGTTTTAGCTTAATAAAATAAGTCCTGCTGCAATGCCCCGAGCTTGCACCTGTTTAGCTAAATAAAACTAGTTCTACAGCAATGCCCCGAACCTACACCTGTTTTAGCTTAATAAAACCTGCCCTGCAGCAATGCCCCGAGCCTACACCTGTTTTAGCTTAATTAAATAAGTCCTGCTGCAATGCCCCGAGCTTGCACCTGTTTAGCTAAATAAAACTAGTTCTACAGCAATGCCCCGAACCTACACCTGTTTTAGCTTAATAAAACGAGTTCTGCATCAATGTTTCGAACCTACACCTGTTTTAGCTTAATAAAACTAGTCCTGCAGCAATTCCCCGAACCTACACTTGTTTTAGCTTAACAAAACTATTTCTGCATCAATGTTTCGAACCTACACCTGTTTTAGCTAAATTAAACTAGTCCTGCAGCAATGCCCTGAACATTCACCTTTTATAGCTTAATAAAACTAGTCCTACAGCAATGCCCCGAACTTTCACCTGTTTTAGCTTAAATAAAGTAGTCCTGCTTCAATGCCCCAAACCTACATTTGTTTTAGCTTAATAAAACTAGTCCAGCAGCAATGGCCAGAACCTTCACCCAAAACCTTTCCTGCAGCAATGCCCCGAATCTACAACTGTTTTAGTTGAATAAAACTAGTCTTGCAGCAATGCCTCGAACTTACACCTGTTTTAGCTGAATAAAACTAGTCCTGCAGTAATGCCCCGAAACTACACCTGTTTTAGCTTAATTAACTATTCCTGCAGCAATGGCCCAAACCTACACCTGTTTTAGCTTATAAAAACTAGTCCTGCAGCAATGCCTCGAACCTACACCTGTTTTAGCTTAATTAACTAGAATGCCCCGAACCTTCGCCTGTTTTAGCTTAATAAAACTAGTCCAGCAGTAATGCCCCGAACCTTCACCTATTTTAGCTTAATAAAACTAGTCCAGCAGCAATACCCCGAACCTTCACCTATTTTAGCTTAATAAAACTAGTCCAGCAGCAATGCCCCGAACCTTTACCTGTTTTAGCTTAATAAAACTAGTCCAGCAGTAATGCACCAAACCTTCACCTGTTTTAGCTTTATAAAACTAGTCCAGCAGCAATGCCCCTAACCTTCACCTGTTTTAGCTTAATAAAACTAGTCCAGCAGTAATGCCCCTAACCTTCACCTGTTTAGCTTAATAAAACTAGTCCTGCAGCAATGCCCCGAACCTTCACCTGTTTTAGCTTAATAAAACTAGTCCAGCAGTAATGCCCCGAGCCTTCACCTGTTTTAGCTTAATAAAACTAGTCCTGCAGCAATGCCCCGAGCCTTCACCTGTTTTAGCTTAATAAAACTAGTCCAGCAGCAATGCCCCGAGCCTTCACCTGTTTTAGCTTAATAAAACTAGTCCAGCAGTAATGCCCCGAGCCTTCACCTGTTTTAGCTTAATAAAACTAGTCCTGCAGCAATGCCCCGAGCCTTCACCTGTTTTAGCTTAATAAAACTAGTCCAGCAGTAATGCCCCGAGCCTTCACCTGTTTTAGCTTAATAAAACTAGTCCAGCAGCAATGCCCCGAACCTTCACCGGTTTTAGCTTAATAAAACTAGTCCAGCAGTAATGCCCCGAATCTTCACCTGTTTTAGCTTAATAAAAGTAGTCCAGCAGCAATGCCCCGAACCTTCACCTGTTTTAGCTTAATAAAACTAGTCCAGCAGTAATGCCCCGAACCTTCACCTGTTTTAGCTTAATAAAACTAGTCCAGCAGCAATGCCCCGAGCCTTCACCTGTTTTAGCTTAATAAAACTAGTCCAGCAGTAATGCCCCGAACCTACACCTGTTTTAGCTTAATAAAACTAGTCCTGCAGCAATGCATTGAACTTACACCTGTTTTAGCTTAATAAAACCAGTCCCGCAGCAGTATTACGAACTTACACAATTTGAAACAATCAATGGCAATTAATCGGACGTTCTTAGTACTCTTCCATAAGATTATGTGCGAGGTTATCCGGTTCCATCGATCAAGCGTCTGTTGAGTGTCGACAACAGTCATTGTGTTTAAATGGCTTAATTAAACATCAGCTTAATAAGTAGAATGTGTAAACAGAACAACGTCAGAATAAACACAACGTAAAATTCAAAATCTCATAAATAATTCATACATTCAACTGTTGCATATTCTACAAATAATGCAACTTTTTACATTACATTTAATATAACAATCCAGGGTTTAGTGAGTTGAAATCCCTTCTTCACCACCGTCACCGTGATGATTGGAATACGAAATTGTATCGTATTATCATTCATCTCTCACCACTGATTCAAGTGGGAAAGTTATCAGTTACTTGTAGGGATGGGTTGTGCTTGAGTATTGGTAAAATGTTAGATTAACTGTATGTATTTATAAGTTTTTATTTAGCCTCGCACTTTGGACTAGTTATTTCGGCGATCAATTCTGGTTAACTGATCGTCAGTAGCCCTCCATGGCACAAACATGACGATAAATTAGCAATCCTTTAGATAGCTCTACATTAATCTCTTAAAACATCTCTTAAAACATAAATGATTTACAATATAAACGTCTCGGTTATATTTTAATTATTGACTATTTTAACCTCTGGCATTAAATTATTTAACCCGTGTCCTTACATCTACAAAAAGATCTCATTCAATTGTTTAAGTTTTATTTGGCCCGCACATTGCATGGCGTGTAAATACGATATATACTAAACTTAGACGACACTTTATACATTATACAGAAACAGTTGATATTTATTATTAAAGAAGTTTCAATGGTGAACCACAGCGGTGGTCTAGAGGTGGAGTGTCCGCCTCGCATACAGAAGGTCGTGAATTAGATCCCGGGCCGGGTTACACAAAATACTTGAACTGGTACTGTAAACTTTCTAGTTTGGCGCTCAGCATTAAGAAGGCAGTTGTCTTGTCTTGTCTTGTTCTACCTGATGTCAGTATAAAATGACTGGTTGGGATATCATACCATGTGTCTGCGGTATGATACTGCAGTGTGACAGCGCTCAGAATACTGTCTCAAGTCGACACCGCCGCGATATAACTGAAAAAGTTGTTGAAAGCGACGCTAAACACCATACAACAACAGTTACAGTGTTGATTAATGAAAATCACCTTTCTTGATTATGTCAGATGAAAACTTTTATACGAATACTCTAAGTTGATAGAATACAATGACGATTCATAAGAGTCAGGATTAATCAGGTTATTTACATTGACGATCTATCAGGGCTAGACTATGACAATGGTAAGTCATCAGAGTTGAGAAGATTCTAATCTGAATCTTGATAGCTATATGAACGGAAAATAATAATATCTGTTTTAATATTTAAGATTGCATGACATATTAGTTAATACTGGAATTTATCATTTTAAATTGTTCATAACCCCTTATCTACAATGTTTTCTTGTGCCCACCAATATCATTAAAGTAGGCGCTTTGCCTATACCGATACCTTTAAATACTCTTGTTTTGTCCCCTCCCCCTCACAAATAATCCTATATTGAACAGTCTTCAGATTTCCAATCAATTCCTCAGAATCAGTTCATTGGTTGAAAGCTAGTTTTAGCCTTGTATAATGGTATAGAATTGCCTATGTGGTATCACCCCAGCTGCCTATGTGGTATCACTCCACCTGCCTATGTGGTATCACTCCACCTGTTTATGTGGTATCACTTCACCTGCCTATGTGGTATCACTCCACCTGGCTATTGTATTTAGTAGTACTTTTGACACAGCTGTTGCATAGATCCAGCAATTTCAATACAGGAAACTTACTTACAAAACAGTAACCACAGTTTTTAAGTGTTCTTCTACACCGATTCAATGAAATTTGGTACAGTCATAACTTGTGAAGGGATGTAGAAAAATGCGTACATGTTCAGCTTATGCATGATTTTATTATCGTTCTGTATTTGTAAGAGTTTATGACATATTATATTGAACACGATCAGCGTCCAAAGATATACTAATTAATTGATTGATTGATTGAATATTAAGCGTCAATTTATGTCATCGAGGGCTAACTGACGAGTAGTTAACCTACATGTAACCGCTGTTACCTGGAATCCAGAAAAGTTAACAAGTACTCGAGCACAACCCGTCTCCGAACGTTACTGATAACTTTTCCACTTGAATCAGCGGTGAGAGACGAATGATAATGAGACATAATGTCGATTATTAACAATCACGGAGACTGTTGCCGAGCAGGAATTCAAACTCTCGACCACTGGATTGATATGCAGACGCGTAACCGACTGAGCTGATCGGGACCGGACAAAGATATACTGAAGTTGGCCGTTTTAATAACTACTTTGTAATTTATTGATTGATTGAATATTTAGCGCCATTTTTATGCCATCGAGGGCTAACAGACGATCAGTAAACCTAACCACTGTCTCCTAGGATTAACCAGTACTCGAGCACATTCCATCTCCGCAAGTAACTGATAACTTTCCCACTTGAATCAGTGGTGAGACACGAAAGATAATGAGTCACAATGTCGTATATCAATCATCACGTAGACTGTTGCCGGGCGGGTATTCGAACTCACGACCCCAGGATTACTACTTTGTAAGAAACACCAGTTTATGTTACACAAATGCAAAACTGCAATAAAGGTTTGCATTAAGTTATATTCATATGGCTATGCCCAATGATGTTTTAGGTCTAACCTACTTACACGTACTTTATCAACATGTATAAATAATTGTATGTATCTTAACTTAACAGTATAGGAAATGTCTATGGAAACAAAATGATTGGTTTCGCAGCTTATCACATATGAATCAGCAATGACGCGATAGCACAACTAATAAGACTCTAAACGGGATTTCTTTCAACGATGTTTAAAACTAGCTGTTGTTTACTTTGTAAAATGTTTAATTACTGTTACATATTTGTGGAGATTTCTTGAGATAAAATCATAATCTAATACATACACACATTTTGTCAAAATATTGATATTCCGGTTTTACTTATGTGACATTTAAATATTCATTATTGTCAATCTTACCGTTCTGTTTGAACATTGTCCTTCCACGTTTTCTCAAGGATTCGGATGTCAATGTAATGGGAATAATAAATGTATTTCTGGTAGGAAATATTTGTAATTAATTAATATTCTTTTGAAATAAAGCCGTTTTTTTTTTTCATTCATACATGGTAAAAACTAGTTCCTTATTTTTCCTGGTTCATTTGGGAAAAAAAGAGAGAACAAGAAATAATAACTGCAATATGTTTTTGTTATGCAAAATGTAATTATGAATATTCGGATTCCAATAAGATGTACTATAATCAAGTTATGAGTCAATGAGCAGATCAGGTATATTGGCGACATCATGATCCAAGATGATTCTCAGTTAGTGTGAAAGACTGTTTGTTTGTCTGTGGTGTCTCTGTGTACCTATTCACGACCGAGTTCACGACATGTTTTCTGTACAGACACGTGTATATGCGTGCGTAGTTCGTCTGTGCCAGGCTGTACAACATACCCACACACGATTGTATGTCTGTGAATGCGCGATGTAACGCCATGCAATTCGAAATAGTCCTGTGTGCCTTTTTCTATGTAATAATCATTTTTTATTGTATTATATGGTTATTGGTTTGCATCATCATCTTAAGTATGTGATATATAAAAGGAGGAAGTTTGTATATATTGTTAACTGCTTTGTAAAAAAACCCAAATACATACACATATACTTTATACTTACACAGACTTCTATGTAATGATCACTTTCGTTTAAACTATTATAAACCAGTATTCCCAATCTACTCCAATGTTAACCACATGTCCATCTGTTTTAAAAAATAAATTAATTTAATTTCCCACCGTCTATTTGTTCTTATTTTCAATTATTAGCTAACACTCAAACAAAATATGTTGAATAATCAAAATCACATTTATTACGTTTATAACAGGTAACTATGATATAATCAATAAACCGTCGAAATAAAATGATTCGGTAATTGTAAACGTATTGAACCAAAGCCTGACCTATTATCTGTCAGTAACTATACGGCTTAATAATTGAAACAATTGAAGCATTTTGAATGATTTAATACAAAACAAGTATTGTTTCATAGGCATATGGGATATAATGTCTATCGTTTGAATTTGTCAATCCGGCTAGCTTAGTCTGTGGGTCAAGTCAGGGGTCATGAGCTGACGTTTCTTCGATGCATCGCAAAGTTTATGATAGTTTAAAATTGACACAAAAAAGTTAGACATCCGTTTTATCGTCAGTAATTGGTGAATATATTACACTTGATGGCTCTGCTAATATCGTATTCGAAATTGGAGGCACACAAATGTATGTTGGAGTAAATCAGACTATAAGTACCCTTACAATAAGATATAAACATTTCGTCTGTAGCACGTTTAAGTACTGAGACAAAACTAGAACCTCAAGCAAGCGTAATGTGTGAATGTAAAACTCGTTTTAATCCTGATATTCAACAATATGACATTATCAAGTTTCACCGACATAAACCGGTTTCTTCAGTTACAAACAAGATGTAATGACAGCAATTCTGTATCAGAGTTAAACGAAAAAAGAACTATACCGTCATAACAATACACATAAAACATATACATTAAAGCAGTTTGACATTGGTAAAAAATGAAAAATATAGGTTGGAAACATTACGTAGAGAAATCACCGACTTCAATAAAAGCCTTGGCGATTGAATAACGCTGCTGTGACCGATTGTCATAAACCACAGTAATGAAGTTATTACATCTAATGTGGTATCTAATTCTGATCTTTTTGCACAACATACGCACCATACTGAACTCAACTTAATAATAGACAAAAATATTGATGCTGGTGTTAAAGTAATGCTCTATGCAAAAGGTACCAGTAAATCAATATCTCCCTGGAGTTACTCTGAAGTAATTGTTGATAAGAAATATGGTTCAAACGATTTTGTGTTGATTTACGGGCTCTTAACAAAAAATAACAAGTCTAAATTCGTACCGGCTGCTTTTAATTGGTAATATTCTGGCTCTTTTTCGCCAAGTTAAGTATTTGGCCTTTCTCGACGATTTAAAAACAATAAGTGGTTCTTGGTTATTTTGATGGGTGATTGTGACAATGAGAATACGCCATTTGTCATAAAAGTCTTTTAACAATGATCCCTCGACTTGCCAAGAATCAATGTCAACTGTCTTACAAGGTTAAGATAAATTTAAGTTGTTTATTAATTGGAGTAGTTACGCCGCGGTGTAATTGACATGTGTCTGCCCATGATTCAAACGGTAAAATCTCCTCAAAGTAAGACACGCACTCTCTAAAACCGATATCTAAATGTACTGGTATATTATAAGTATCATGAATCTCCCCAACACCGCACATTTAATTTTTTTCTGAAATCTTCAGCGCCCAAACCCCGTCCCTTCTCATCACAACTTGAGAATTTTTATAATACCTGACTTAAACCAATCTTGAATATACTTCTGTAATATGAGTGCATATGCCTTCATGTTATTAGAGTCATTTGAAAGCGTTAATTTTCGTTAAGACGATGACATATCCATGCGGACATGCTTTCGTTGAAAACCAATATATGAAAAGTCAAAGAAAAAAACAACAGTATTTCGAGCTCGTCCGACACATTAACATCTGAATATATCAAGTACTTATTTATGGATCAGTGCCTGTACAAACAGCTGACTAAGTCTATGCATATCGCAACAAGGGGCAAGAGTAAGATCCAGGAATGAAGACAAACTACATCTCACTGCGAAGGACATGCTTTCTCATTAAATGTAACACTCATCGCTAACCAATCAGCTTTCCGCAAACATGCTATATCAATAGCATCATCAGTTATATCCAAGTAATGTAATAGTTCATCCTATACATAGTAAGAAGGGGACCTTTGTGACCTAGTTGTCTACGCGCTGTCACCTAACGATCACTTCCATCTCACTATTGATATCGTGGGATGGAATTTGTATATAAAATGTTGTTAGGAAATTTGCCAGCCACTTGCAGAAGGAAGGTGGTTCTACTAAGGTCTATAGATGTCTTACTCCACAAATGAAACTAGATATGCCATATATAACCGCTGGTGAGTTAAAAATGGCATTACCGTTAATATCAAAAATATAGTTATATTAATTTCTTCGCATATTCTATTTAGTACTTAATGTAGATTTTCTGACATTTACAAATCCAGAATTGTAATAATGACATGACCTCTGCTCTGAACTTTGTACCGCTGAAAAATATAAGTATAAGTTAAAATCTGCATGGCATTTATCAAATACAATTAAACTTTATATTCAAAATACAATGTACTATATAAGTCAGGTTTTAACAAAAGTTATACCATGTGTGGGAAAATTGTTACCAAAAAAAAAAAAGAAATGTTAATTCAAATTCAAAATACTCAGTACCCTCTACATAGTCAGAGCAACCAGGAACCATGGCGACATATGCACATTTCCGGGCCGTAAAAAGAAGTAGAATGTGTCAATAACGTCGAACGTACGTTTGTAATTTTGAATTAATACCGCAGCCTAAGCGAGAAACGTTTCATACTATAAGTATACCCGACGAAGATATGCTTGTCAAGTATAAATCTCTAGATGAAAATCGACATCGTCGTGATATTACAATTACAATCAGTGCATTTCCTATGAAACCAAGTATTGTCAAAATCAAATAAATTACGGCAAACGCATGTTCAGAGGACTTATTATTACTTAAACATGTAGTGTAATTTCCGAATGTCAGGTTATAAGACAATGGAAGGTATTTCTTGACCATAGAGGTATAAACTTGGAGCAAAATGTTATTACGTTGTTGATGAACTTTTCTTCAAATTGTTTACCATCATCCGATACGTCGATATGTAGGATGTGTAGCATGTCACAGCACGTGGTTAAACTTGACATGGCTAATGTCAGCAAAATCACACATTATGAAATAAATTAGTATAAACTTACAATGAATAACATTTGATTTCAGCATTGCCGCATGTCCATTTAAATAAACGTTCATGTTAATATCGTTATAAATTCATTCGGCTTGCTCAATTAGTTGTTTTGTTATATAAGAATGTTTTTAAAGGGCAATTATGAGGTTTAATGTCTGCCATTTCTACCACCAACAATAAAGATGCACGTATTAATCAGTCGAAATATTTCAAGAGTGTGATGTTTCTTTTGTCAATATATTTCATCTATAGCAGTGTTATAATGAAGGATAGATTAAAATTTATAACACATTATCATTTATCTAATTGTAGTAATTTTCGTCATTGGATCCTCTATATACAAATAGGTTCACCAAGTAAACCATGGAAGAGACACTATTGGATAATTTACAATGTATTGTAAATATTAACATTTCCTTCATTGTAACACAGATATGTCTGAAGATAAAAGAAACATCGTCCTTTTGTAGTCCTCCGCCTAATCTTCACATATATTGGTTATTGATGGCAGTAGAAGTTCCAGAGTTAAAAGTTTTATTGTTTTTGTATTTAATAGTGTATTGTGTTATAGACATTAATATATCAAAAGCAAAATTAATTTGGTCTCAAATGAATTCAAAATAATAACGACATGCATGGAAAACATGCATAAAGGAACGCACATTAAATTTTAGAATATAATATTACTCGTGTACACGCATCCAATTTATTCTTTCACACATATGAACGTATGTTACCATATATCCAAGCTGAAGCATTACTTTCAGAAACTCAATTTTTAAGAACTAAGTTTTTGTAGAAAACCGGTAATGTCACGCCAGCTTTGAAAATATTCATTAAATATTAAAAGGAAAAACACGAAATAATGTTTCATAGGAATAGTTTCTATTATATCGTTAAAAGCAGAAGAAAAGAAAAATAATGTTACACCTTTTGTCATATACGACCACGGATGTACGATTTACGACGTCTTTCATCCTGTTACAAGAGTTATACCTCTTTCCAGAATAAAAACAGAATAAATGGTAGCACACATTATGGTATCTTGTAAATTTTCAGCAAAAAATAGTAAATTGAAAAACATATAAAAATTACTGCGTGTCCCTTTAGATTAAATATACGCTCAGTTATATACAATATGAGTAAGCCTACAAAGTGTATCAATCGAATAAAATCTCTGTGGCAGTAGTGTCCTGAATTTTATTTTAACATATGTTTCTCAAGTTTCTCAATTTCTATAAATCATTACTCGAACTCACATGACACGTTTTATGACCACACATAATGAAAGTTTGAACACATATTATCTTAGCTCATTAGTAAAAAATAATGAAAGTGATCAATGTAAACAAAATTATAAAAGTTCAAATATTTGAGTTGAGAAAAATCTCAATTTGATATGCTTAGTGAAACTAGGGGCAGGTTTCAACTCTACCAGTGTCGCTGATTGTTCCAAGGCAACCATTTCCTGATGACACTTTTTCTGTACGTATTAATTCTACTTGGAATTAACCTGTTTGTTAATCGACTATGTGTATGCTGATTTAAAGGCTGCGCCTTATGTTGGTCATAATATGATTCATTTCTAACGAAGTCATATTGAACATATTGCACGGAGATTAGATATTAAAATGTGTTGTTTTGATATTTCTTGAAAATTGTGTTTTAAATCATATAATCTTTTTGTGAACATAATATTGTCTAAATATTATTTTGTTTTATTTTAAGTGACACTGTGTAATTGTCGCACCGTTATTATTAATATTAATCGAGTTGCAATTTCTTAAATTCATACTAGAAACGTTAACATATCAACGCTTTATATTCAACAGTAGCGCTTAATGATAAGATAACAATTATAAGGGCGTAACTGTTGCCAATGAAAACGCCTAGCAACCGTTCAAATATATCTCAATGATATGCCCACCTAACATATATATATATCTGTATATATGACACATACCTTGCTAATGGTCATTACCTAAATATTAGCGCTGATAATATTGTAGTTTAAACCAAAGTCAGATTTAGATACAGCAAAAACGAATATCTGAACTAGTATGACAATGTTTAACTTCACACGAAGACCACGTGCTAGAATAAGTAAGTAATACACCTATTTTCTAAAAATAAATGAACATCTTTACAAGAGGAGCAAACGTATCATTGCTTTGTTCGTTCTTAGTGGTGAAAATAATAGGATTATCAACTATGACGGATATTCAAGAGCAGACAAAACGACCGAGCAAAGAAAAACGACGGTATTTGTTATGTAATCTTTATTGTTTTCTTAATGCATACACACATGGTGTAACGAACTTGATTGGGTTTTATCGAACGTGAACGGCACAAAACACGGAATTTTAGAAAAGGAAATTATTTACACTTACTGAAATTCATAGTAAAAAATTAACACCTATTTTTTCATTGTATTCTTTGATAATATGCTTTGTTTTCTTTGATATAATGCTTTGTTTTTCTGAATATCTAAACATTGAAACGACAAAATCATGGTGCTTTCATGACGCAAATTTTATGTAATTTTTATGTATGTTTCAATGTTTTTGTACGTGTTATATTATAAATGGTTTCCATATACATGTCACTGTACAAAATATTAATATATTGTATTCTGCATTTTCAAACTAAAATGTTTCGGTCGATTTTGTTATGTATGATCACGACATTATCTAATTCAGTATCAAAACAAATAACAGTTTAGCAACATAAATTATTCTAAAATAATTACAAGAGACGACCGATATGTAAGTGTATCTTTCACAAATATGTTCACATGATAATGTATTGAGAAGTGTCAATTATGTATATTTTTCTAAAGGTTTTAACATTTAACATTTTCAAATCCTTTGTTATGACTAGCTGCAGTATATAGACATTTCATTCAATTTGGCCAATCGGGGTATTTTTTTTAACCAGTGTTTTAATAGCAGTCTATCTGGAAAAATAGTTATAATAACCGAAAAAAAACCAAAAAAACCCCCCCAAAAAACCACAAAGAATCACGTTATCATTTTTACATACAATAAAATTACAATGATTTGCAAATTCAAATCAGTTAAAACATTACAAATAATGATGTCATAACCGGAGTGGTAAGATTGAAATGAAATTCCTAATCTTAAAAACGATTTCTATTTTATTTTTATGGATAGAATTTTATGAGTCTTTCCAGTATTCATGTTTAATGTATGTTTATTCAATATCAGATGTAAAAAAATTATTTACCGTACACATTTTTCGTTATTCGTCTTTGAATTTGGCGTAAACTGTAGGATTTGCAAGAAATGTGAAAACATATTTAAAAAATATTTAAATCCAGACACATACCTTTATGAAGTTAATAATGATTGTCATGGGAAAAAGTAATTATAAGCTTAAATTTAACTGTTTAGTATTTTCAAAAACAAAATCATTTTGGCCGAGCGTCATTAAAAGTTCCAAATCCAGATAA
This sequence comes from Panopea generosa, assembly GCA_029582155.1. Lineage (NCBI taxonomy): Eukaryota > Metazoa > Mollusca > Bivalvia > Adapedonta > Hiatellidae > Panopea > Panopea generosa. Next base: position 12,863,897 of record CM055911.1, on the reverse strand, counting down.
AACTATAGCGTTTCTCTTGTTTGAAATAGTATATGTTTACGTTTTGCGCAACATCTCACAAAATACTCTCTGATACCAATTCTAATGGAAGTAGTAAATTTCTAGAAAAATAGTTTGTACCACTATGCATATTTTATAAATCGAATACAATACAATATACTACTTTCAGACGTATATACAAATGAGAGCCATCCGAAATAGGGTCAGTTGTAGTAAAATAATGCCATTGTTCGTGCTTCATTCTATTTATCTATCAGCAAAATTGGGACAACTCGACAGAGTCGCTTTCCTTTGTGCGCGGAATAACTACAGAGATCGTCTTTAAAATAAAAACGATGTACATACCGCTTGACAATATCTACCTCGTCATTCGGACTCGTTCAAACCAAATTGAAATAAATCATTCACAACGTCACAAGATTCGTTGCAATTCTGAGCGGGAAATCTTCTTTAGTCTTAGGCGCATAGGCGAATTTCGGAAAGTACTTTTTGATATATTATTTTGGCCTGTTTGAGTAATTTCAATATGGCCATAATGCTCAGAGAGTACATATCGGCATGATTTATTGGCAAAACTATTGTTATTGTTTAACAATTCTAAATTTTGAGTAATCCTGATATACTTAACCATGAATACATTTTAGATAGGTCTTCAAAAAAATTAAACAAAATAGTAGCTTTGGATTGGAAGAATGGTTGAGAGGTGTTGTATGACGTTGCAATGTTGTCACGTGTTTCTACATGCATAAACAGATTATTTATAATGCATATGGCCGGGTCAACTACACCAAACAAGAGTGGAAATGGGGAAAAGCAAATATTATCATCTAGTGAAAAACTCAAACCAAACACAAACAATTTGTTAAATACTATTACAAAATACTAGACTAATTCATACTGTTTGTAAGACTAAACCCTCAGCTGTACGTTTTATCGCCATTCGCGACAACGACCAAGCGAGTAAATACCAGTCTTAATAATTTTGATATAATTTGCATACTTGGGTAATTCTTTTAATGAATGAGTCGACAACTTAAACTTACTTGCCGGCAGTATACTTTCTAAACCGAGAAAATCGAACAATTCTCGGTTTATGCATTGCGAGAATATACGTATACCGATGGTGTCATCGATCCTTCTAGATTTTCCTCACCTTGTGAATATATGAATCAAATATTTGTCAATCTGGGAATTGGGTGGTGTAATTCGGTTTGATGGCATACTCGTTGTCGTCGAGAAAGAACATGGCTATATCTTAATATTTCACGAAAATAATTAATTTTCCCTATTCAATGACTGACATTGAAACAAATCTGAATGTTATCAACCAATTTATTTGTCGTTGTTTTACGTAACGTTTTTATTTGAATGTCAGAAAGATAGTTTGGGTTTTAGGTAACACGAGACAATGTCGAGAAGATGAAAGCGAATACAGAAGTCCTTCACAGTGAATATATATCGGATTACCGAATAAACAACAATGTGCTAAAATGGATGTCAGTTGCGTGTACTTTAGTGAATACTGATGTCTGGCTATTCATAAATAAACAGTTGTTTTTCAGATGTTAAAGATCACATATAAAAAAGTGTATAAAAGAAAATAAACTTTAATCTAGACTTTCATTCAATTCAACAAAATCCATGTTCTTTTTGTGATGAATATCTTTTATTCCATGTAAGACATAATCCAATATTATACAAAAATTGTTCAGGTATCAACATAAACGATATGATTTATACAAATTCAACAAATATTCCTCGAACAATCGCTATTACCAACAGTCGCTCTTGTTCTTGTCAGCGTTACTGTTAACGACAGACATCATGAACATTTGTCCTGCTCCTGTATATTTCAACGAGAGGGGATATTGGAAGGACCAGTTCTGATCCGAAGTAATTGGGGACTAAAGTGGTATTTATAGTATACATACATGAAGATACAGCACACTATTGCAGAAAAAGTCTCAGAATAGGTGACAGTTTCTGAATATGAATTGGAACACTTGTAACAAGGTCGATTGTCTCGAAATACATCATTAATGGTGATAGCTGCATGATAAAAAATATTTGAATTAGTTACATATTTGCGATTATGCATTACGAAAAATAGTAAATATGAAAAATACTGTCATTTTTATTTATCCTGTCGTCTTTTCCTTTTTTCAAAATCCCCTATCTATGAATATTTCTCCACCTTAGGACACTGTCATAACACATTCACTTGTGGAGTCATTGAATGATGAAACATTTAATAATTGCATTCAATAGTTGAACATTGTTCATGAGTTTATTTTCTGAATGAATAATAGAGATATATTGAAATAGATACAAAATAACGAATACCTTAAATGTTATTAAGGAATTATTAGCGTTCCATAATTTTGTAAATACGTTCCCTAACTGAAGTAAGACTAATTTTGATTAGGTTGTTATTAAATCAATTGCAATTATATGTAATTAAATTGATAAAAACATTGCCAATACATTTTACCATGATCTGGACCACTATAAATACAGATAATATCACCAGTAGTTTATATATATGCACACACACACATTTACTCTGTTTTATCAAAATCGGTTTGGTATTATGCAATGTATTAACCAATTTCCTACCAAAATAATCTTAAATAAGGATATTATCTGTGTTCAATATAAAAAGGTCACACGGTTTCGTGCTCCAGACCATGTATAATTGAAGATATTAATCTTATGACATTGCATAATAAAATGTTATTTATCTAATATAAGATTATACTTACTTTTAGATGTATCAAGTTTGACCACGTGCTGTGACATGTTCAACATCCCGCTCATCGACAAATTATATGATGACGAACTATTTGAAGTGATGTTTCTCAACAACGTAGTGACCTTTTGCTACGATTTCATCCCAGCGGTCATGGAATACCTTCCAGCATCCTATAACGGGACATTCGGAAATTACACAAAATGTGTGATAAATGACAAGTCATCTGAACATGCGTTTGTCGTAATTTATTTCATTTTGACAATACTTGGATTCATAGGCAATGCACTAATTGTAATTGTTATAGCACGACGAAAAGGTCGATTTTCATCTACAGATCTATATTTCACAAGCCTATCAACGTCGGATTTATTGGTAGTATTAAACAACGGGTTCTCAATGTGGCTAGATTATCAATTTAATATTCAGTTTTATAATTGGAGTTCATTTACATGCAAGTTTTATTCCTTTTTACGGAACGGAAGTGTGCAGATGTCTGCATGGTTCCTGGTTGCTTTGACAATGGAGAGGGTAATGAGTATTTTAAATCCCCTCCGAGTAAAACTACTTTGTACTAAAAAGTCCTCCAGTGTATTTGTTATCATCATTGTGCTGGTTATCAGCGCTCTCAACTCTTTTTACTTTATAGTTATGGGAAGCACTCAATATAGAGAGTGTTCTTCCATTTATATGATCGAACAGGAGATAACGAATTACTACCTATTCGTGCTACCGTGGGTGGAGTTCACAGTTACCTTCGCTGCACCATTTATTTTCATATTAGCTGGCAATTCACTTATAATTTATCACCTGATAAAGATACATTATCGGAGACTTAAAATTTCAACATCCCAACAAGAGTTCCAAAAATCGACCACAGTCACTCTAGTTCTTTTGGACGTTTGTTTTTTGGTAACTATGTCCCCACATAGGTTATTAATTTTGGTCAAACCGTACTTTTATACTGTGTTGAATAAAACATTTCAAGTGCATTTGATAAACACCCTGCAGATTTTAAATTCAGTAGCCAACTTCTACTTATATTTCATTAGTGGCTCAAAGTTCAGAGCAGAGGTAATGTCGTTATTACAGTTTTGGAAGTATAAATGTCAGAATTAAAGAATTCAAATTACATATCAAAGTTCCACCACCTAGAACAATGCGTCAAGTTCCAAATACTGTAATGATAAAAAGAGTTAATTATAACAAAAAATATAGTTTACGTGTCCTGAAACGTCGGTGCCAGTTAGTAGACGTTTACTTAATGTGTACAGATTTCATTAGTGTCAGGTGGAACAGTTTCATAACATTTTGTTTAACTAACTGGTGGTACAGATAAAGCGTTTTAAATATAGTTTATAATGTTCGAGTTTGTTATAAATAATAAGTCATAAAGTTTTAAGAATTGAACAAAATTTAAATGGGTTTAATTTTGTAACTATTTGTAAAGTGACCTGAAATGTAAATCAAATGACATCCAATGTTTGGTACGTCAATTTAATAATAAGTAGCAGAATATATTCACGTTTATTAATTTGTAACTGTGGCAACTATTTGGCAATGTAACTCAAATCAAATGAAATACCTTGTCAGTTGTAAATTACAATCAAGCAGGATTTCTTTGTGACAGAGTGATTCCAGCGATTTGACTTGAAAATTATAAGCCAGATTAGCTCAGGACAACGTTAATCCAGTCATCGCAATATGGAACGAATGTGTATTGGAAAGTATTATCCACTAATCTAGACGCGGAAGAAATGTATTAGTATAGTATACAAAATTGTATTTTAAATAGAGCTGTATTCTTGCGCTAGTGAGTTGTCGGTCGTTGGTAATTTTGTCACATAAATACAACTTAAAATGGTTTGCTACAAGCCGATTTTATAATATACCTTATAGGTCTCACTTAAAAATTACCTCCATTACATGACGGTAGCAAGATTATAACGCCCGAATAATTAGAGCTGTGGTAATTGGGTGGGCATATTTTTATTTGAAAATGCTTTAAATGTTCATGTCGTTGTGCCAAGTTTGGCTGACGATGTAACAGTTTGAATATGCGTAGTGATACACTGCAAGCATTGTCAAAATTGAAAGGGTGTCCTAGCAACCTAGTCAATCCTATGTTTTTCCCCCTTTTCCTGCATATTTGGAGCAAAAGATAACAATCTATGGAAACAATGTGTTTTAGAACCATTGGTAATGTGTTCAGTGTTCCAAAATTGCATTTCTCTATATGCAGAACAGAGGAAAATTAATTGTTATTTGAGACGTAAAAGAAAGTCCCCGGTGTAGCTTTATTCATAGCCTGAACACATTACAAGGTAAAACTTTTGTCGCCAGTGTTGCGTAATTGACCGCCTTAGCACTTGACAATGTACAGCCTTAAAGTCAAGTCTCCGTTGTAGCTTCTCTCATAGTCTTAACACATTGAAACGTAAATTATAATCACCATTGTTTCTTTATTGACAACTAGAAGACAATACACGATAAAACTATAATCCCAGTGTTGCTCTATTGACAACTATAACACAATACAAGATAAAACAAAACTATAATATTCATTGTTGCTTTTTTGACAACAAGTACACGATACAAGTTAAAACTTTAATTGCCAGTGTTAGTTTATTAGTGTGTACCTTATTTTGTTGAGCTGGAAGTATTTTAAAGTACTTATGTTCGTGTTTTAAACTTTTCGTATTTACCTGGTATTTTACCAATGTTTTAATCTACATCTTTGTAATGAGTTAACAGCTTTAATATATCGATGTCCAGCAAACTCTTATAAAAAGGGCTTTGTCCCATGCGGTCATTTGGAGTTACACAATGACAAATAGAGTTGAGCAATAAGTATACTATCTAGTGATATTAAAAAATGCTTTTACAAATACGAGCTGATACATTTTGTTAACAAGATGTAGGAGATGTATGGGGTAAATTATATTCTTTTGTACCATTGAAAATCTGTTTATGTTTTAAATCATTGCATTCTGAACGACTGGTAACACTTGTTTTTTCTACCGTTGTAAATGTAAACTTTTGCTTATTGAACATTTGACTATACTTGACATAATGTGTAAATGCCAATTGATAAAGCGAGTGAACAATTATGTATAGTATGGTGGATAATATGTGTCATTTCTGTGGTTTATGTGCAGTTTACATAAATGGAGTCAGGTATTTCTGAGTATACGAAAAATTAGTCGTTGACCGCGTGTCGTTGCTCGGTGAGTTATGCTGCTATATATATATACAAAACCACTTATGATCTAATGTACTTCCAATGGTGGAACGACGTCTAGATGTCTTAACTGCCTCCAAACAGGCTATGCCAGATACCCAGAAGTCGTGGCAGATACTATTCAACGAGTGATGAAGGAGGAGTATAAAAAATCCTTGATTTTAAATTTTTAACAAAGTCGTGTATAGCGAAAAGATTCATACGAAAAAAGGCTTTATAAAGTTTCATATGCGTGTTCAGTAAGTGAGACGAGATGTGTACAATGTTGTATGATGCAGAACCTTTAGTTTTGATTATTAATATTAATATTATTCATCATACCTGGGAACGAGAAGCAGGCTATGCTACTGAACTTTGAACATTCAATTATGATAGTCATTAATTATTGAAAATCCACATCCTCGAGCATAAAAAAAAATATGTCAAATATTTTGGAATTTACTTAGTATATTGAATTGCCATTTTGACTACATATGCTTATGTCTTGATATTTTGTATATTAAAATTTGTAAAAGCTCACATATATATAAATTGTCAATCTACACCCTTCTCCGCAATCCTGTGACAATTGACAGCTAGAACATAATACAAGGTAAATCTATAATCGCCAATGTTAGTTTATTGACAACTAGAATACAATACAAGGTAAAACAATATACGCCAGTGTTGTTTTATTGAAAACTAGAACACAATCCAAGATAAAACTATAATCGCAAGTGTTACTTTATTGACAACTAAAACACAAAACAAGATAAAACTAAAATCGCCAGTGTTGCTTTCTTGACAACTAGAACACAATTCAAGATCAAACTATAATCACCAGTGTTGCTTTATTGACAACTAGAACACAATACAAGATAAAACTATAATCGCCAGTATTGCTTTATTGACAACTAGAACACAATGCAAGATAAAACTATAATCGCCAGTGTTGCTTTATTGACAACTACAACACAATACAAAATACAACTATAATCGCAAGTGTTGCTTTATTGACAACTAGAACAATACACGATAGAGCTATAATCACCAGTGTTGCTTTATTGTCAACTAGAACACAATACAAGATAAAACTATAATCGCCAGTGTTGCTTTATTGACGACTAGAACACAATACACGATAAAACTATAATCGCCAGTGTTTCTTTATTGACAACTAGAACACAATACACGATAAAACTATAATCGCCAGTGTTGCTTTATTGATAACTAAAACACAATACAAGATAAAACTAAAATCGCCAGTGTTGCTTTATTGACAACTAGAACACAATACAAGATCAAACTATAATCACCAGTGCTGCTTTATTGAAAACTAGAACAAAATACAAGAAAAAAACTATAATAGCCAGTATTGCTTTATTGACAACTAGAACAAAATACAAGATAAAACTATTTTATTTGCCAGTGTTGCTTTATTGACAACTAAAACACAATACACGATAAAACTATAATCGCCAGTGTTGCTTTATTGACAACAAGAACGCAATACACGATAAAACTATAATCGCCAGTGTTGCTTTATTGACAACTAGAACACAATACATGATAAAACTATCATCGCCGATGTTGCTTTATTGACAACTAGAACACAATACAAGATCAAACTATAATCGCTAGTTTTGCTTTATTTACAACTAAAACACAATACACGATAAAACTATATCGCCAGTGTTGCTTTATTGACAACTAAAACACAATACAAGATAAAACTATAATCGCCAGTGTTGCTTTATTGAAAACTAGAACACAATACATGATAAAACTATAATCGCCAGTGTTGCTTTATTGACAACTAGAACACAATACACGATAAAAATATAATCGCCAATGTTGCTTTATTGACAACTAGAACACAGTGCATGATAAAACTATAATCGAGAGTGTTGCTTTATTGACAACTAAAACACAATGCAAGATAAAACTTTAATCGCCAGTGTTGCTTTATTGACAACTAGAACACAATACAATATAAATCTATAATCACCAGTGTTGCTTTATTGACAGTTAGAACAATACAAGATAAAACTATACTCAACAGTGTTGCAATATTTACAACTAGAACACAATACCAGATAAAACTATAATCGCAAGTGTTGCTTTATTGATAACTAGAACACAATACTAGATAAAACTATAATTGCAAGTGTTGCTTTATTGACAACTAGAACACAATACGCGATAAAACTATAATTGCAAGTGTTGCTTTATTGACAACTAGAACACAATACTAGGTAAACTATAATCGCAAGTGCTGCTTTATTGACAACCAGAAAACAATACAAGATAAAACTATAATAGCCAGTATTGCTTTATAGACAACTAAAACACAGTACGAGATAAAACTATAACAGTCAGTATTGCTTTATTGACAACTAGAACACAATACACAATAAAACTATAATAGCCAGTATTGCTTTATTGACAACTAGAACACAACACACAATAAAACTATTATCGCCAGTGTTCCTCATTGACAACTAAAATACAATCCAAGATAAAACTATAATCGCCAGTGTTAATTTATTGACAACTAGAACACAATACAAGATAAAACTATAATCGTCAGTGTTGCTTTATTGACAACTAGAACACAATACACGATAAAACTATAATCATCGATGTTGCTTTATTGACAACTAGAACACAGTACAAGATAAAACTATAATCGACAGTGTTTATTTATTGACAACTAGAACACAATGCACGATAAAACTATAATCGCCGGTGTTGCTTTATTGACAACTAAAACACAATACAAGATCAAACTATAATCGCCAGTGTTACTTTATTGACAACTAGAACACAATACAAGATAAGACTATAATCGCAAGTGTTGATTTATTGACAACTACAACACAATACACGACTAACTATAATCGCCGGTGTTGCTTTATTCACAACTAGAACACAATACATGATAAAACTATAATCGCAAGTGTTGCTTTATTGACAAATAGAACACAATACACGATAAAACTATAATCGCCGGTGCTGCTTTATTGACAACTAGAACACAATACAAGATAAAACTATAATCGCTAGTGTTGCTTTATTGAGAACTAGAACACAATACACGATAAAACTATATTGCCAGTGTTGCTTTATTGACAACTAGAACACAATACAAGATAAAACTATAATCGCCAGTGTTGCTTTATTGACAACTATAACACAATACAAGATAAAACTATAATCGCCGGTGTTGCTTTATTGACAACTAGAACACAATACACGATAAAACTATAATCGCCAGTGTTGCTTTATTGACAACTATAACACAATACAAGATACCACTATAATCGCCAGTGTTGCTTTATTGACAACTAGAACACAATACAAGATAAAACTATAATCGCAAGTTTTGCTTTGTTGACAACTAGAACGCAATACAAGATAAAACTATAATCGCTAGTGTTGCTTTATTGACAACTAAAACACAATACACAATAAAACTATAATCGCAAGTGTTGCTTTATTGACAACGAAAACACAATACAAGATAAAACTATAATCGCAAGTGTTGCTTTATTGACAACTAGAACACAATACAGGATAAAACTATAATCGCCAGTGTTGCTTTATTGACAACTAGAACAATACAAAATAAAACTATAATCACCAGTGTTGCTTTATTGACAACTAGAACACAATACAAGATAAAAAACTATAATCGCCAGTATTGCTTTATTGACAACTAGAACACAATATACGATCAAACTATAATCGCCAGTAATGCTTTATTGACAACAAGAACACAATACAAGATAAAACTATAATCGCCAGTGTCGCTTTATTGACAACTAGAACACAATACAAGATAGAACTATAATCGCCAGTGTTGCTTTATTGACAACTAAAACACAATACACAATAAAACTATAATCGCAAGTGTTGCTTTATTGACAACGAAAACACAATACAAGATAAAACTATAATCGCAAGTGTTGCTTTATTGACAACTAGAACACAATACAGGATAAAACTATAATCGCCAGTGTTGCTTTATTGACAACTAGAACAATACAAAATAAAACTATAATCACCAGTGTTGCTTTATTGACAACTAGAACACAATACAAGATAAAAAACTATAATCGCCAGTATTGCTTTATTGACAACTAGAACACAATATACGATCAAACTATAATCGCCAGTAATGCTTTATTGACAACAAGAACACAATACAAGATAAAACTATAATCGCCAGTGTCGCTTTATTGACAACTAGAACACAATACAAGATAGAACTATAATCGCCAGTGTTGCTTTATTGACAACTAAAACAATACAAGATAAAACTATAATCACCAGTGTTGCTTTATTGACAACTAGAATACAATACAAGATAAAACTATAATCGTCAGTGTTGTTTTATTGACAACTAGAACACAATACACGATTAGACTCTAATCGCCAGTATTGCTTTATTGACAACTAGAACACAATACACGATAAAACTATAATCGCCAGTGTTGCTTTATTGACGACAAGAACACAATACAAGAAAAAACTATAATCGTCAATGTTGCTTTATTGACAACTAGAACAAAATACACGATAAAACGCTAATAGCCAGTAATGCTTTATTGACAACTAGATCACAATACAAGATAAAACACAATACACGAAAAAACTATAATCGCCAGTGTTGCTTTATTGACAACTAAAACACAATCCAAGATAAAACTATAATCGCCAGTGTTACTTTATTGACAACTAAAACACAATACAAGATAAAACTATAATCGCCTATGTTGCTTAATGGACAACTAGAACACAATACAAGATAAAATTATAATCGCCAGTGTTGCTTTATTGACAACTAAAACACAATCCAAGATAAAACTATAATCGCCAGTGTTACTTTATTGACAACTAAAACACAATACAAGATAAAACTATAATCGCCAATGTTGCTTAATGGACAACTAGAACACAATACAAGATAAAATTATAATCGCCACTGTTGCTTTATTGACAACTAGAACACATTACAAAATCAAACTATAATCGCCAGTGTTGCTTCATTGACAACTAGATCACAATACAAGATAAAACTATAATCGCTAGTGTTGCTTTATTGACAACTAGAGCACAATGGAAGATAAAACTATAATCGCCAGTGTTGATTTATTGACAACTAGAACACAATACAAGATAAAATTATAATCGCCAGTGTTGCTTTATTGACAATAGAACAATACATGATAAAACTTTACTCACCAGCGTTGCTTTATTGACAACTAGAACACAATACATGATAAAAATTTAATCGCCAGTGTTGCTTTATTGACAACTAGAACACAATACAAGTTAATACTATAATCGCCAGTATTGCTTTATTGACAACTAGAACACAATGCAAGATAAAACTATGATCGCCAGTGTTGCTTTATTGACAACTAGAACACAATACAAGATACAACTATAATCGCAAATGTTGCTTTATTGGCAACTAAAACAATACATGAAAGAGCTATAATCACCAGTGTTGCTTTATTGTCAACTAGAACACAATACAAGATAAAACTATAATCGCCAGTGTTGCTTTATTGACAACTAGAACACAATACAAGATAAAATTATTATCGCCAGTGTTGCTTTATTGACAACTAGAACACAATACACGATAAAATTATAATCGCCAGTGTTGCTTTATTGACAACTAGAGCACAATACACGATAAAATTATAATCGCCAGTGTTGCTTTATTGATAACTAAAACACAATACAAGATAAAACAATAATTGCCAATGTTGCTTTATTGACAACTAGAACATAATACAAGGTAAATTTCTTTCTTGGCGCTCTGCATTTAGAGGATAGTTCGAGGTATGTTAGGCCCGTTGTCACTGAGTGAAGTATTATACTACGTGTCTGTGGAACAACATGCCTACTCTAACGTAGCAGCGCTGTGGATAATATCTCAAGTAGAAACCGTCGCAGTTTGACAGTACGTTTTTTAAGTAACGCTAAACACCACACAACAACATTATTATATATGCCTTATTTAAATTCTCCAATATGTTTGTAGATACTTACGTTTGTTGTAAAGGGAAATAAAAAGGATATCTATTTAAACATGCCAAAATGATATATTGAAAATAAATTTCCTATGCGCCTAGGTTAGACCAATATAGATGTCCCGCATATTTTGTAACATAGTATATAAGTCACGTTATTTCATTTTTTATTTCAATTGGATCCGTCACACATGTTTATAATTATAATTAAAAAATTAATTCACCAAAAGACCATAGAGGTCATAGATTTTCATAGTTTTTTGAAGGGAAACTTTAAAACTTACAAAACACACACAAAATGTATAAGGTATGGAGTTTAAATAGTTTACATCTAGTATTGGTTGGTGGGCATGTGGCAGGTTTGTTCAAGCCGGGTCACTCAGATCAAGTTTAGGCTTCAACAGGTGTCAATTTTTTTATTCAAGCCAGAATCGTAGACACAATTTCACCTCTTGTTTATAGAAACATGAAATATTTTATGGTATACATAAACTATATAATGATATCAAGAATTATCCTATCGAGCTCATAATACTTTGAAATAAATATTAATACATTTAATGAAATCAAGAATTAAATAATGACATCAACATTTGTGTTTCATTATGTCATTTTTGTTCATGATATCAATAATTATTAAATGGTAGCATGGGATTTAACACCACCCAAGACCTACACGTCTCACTACAAAAATAACCTGATCAACCTACCAGTTATTGTGCATTTTTATGTGGGTATATATTCCTGCTATGAAAATAAATCTAAAGTATATGTAATTCTTTTTTTACCATGGAAATTCTATACCTTTATTTTATATAGAACAAAATTCAACTGTGTAGAGAGACCTATATATAGCCAGTGATAACTGGTGGAAGAATTATTAATAGTACCGAGTTTCTACGGAAGCCAGGACTTGTTTGCCATTTTGATTTGACGAATTATTTTTAAGTGCGCACCTACTTTTGTCGTTGACATTTGTTCGGGCCTGCCTCAGGTCAAAATTAGGATTTTTAGTGAAAATGACCTCCCTATGGATTTCCCGTTATCGAAATTTTTGAAAAGTGATATTGCCAAGCTCATGGAAATGATGCGAGGCGTCATTTTGAGCTCATTTGAGTATTGATAATAGCCGGAATTTTAATAGCCGGATTCTAAAGAAATCGTCAGCAGAATGATAATTATAATTATATATACATATATATATATATATATATATATTCTACTATAATATTAATGCCAGCGTTTATGGTGTATATTTTACTAAGAGGATTTGTATGTACTTCAGCTTTGAACGACAATTAGATAATTCCGCGTTTTTTATCAGCTGCAATGATACTTGATCTGGTTAATATCAGGAATAAATGAGCGTGGATATGTATTACAAAGCCGTTTTTAAACGTTAGTTTAGGTTTAAGTTAGACGTGTAAAGAAAAAAATCATCACTATGTGCATTAAAAACAATTTGTCATTCATATAAAATGACCTTCGAAGTAACGAATGAAATCGGATCAGGGCTGGGGAGTACTGGGAAAGATAACGCAATAGCATGTTCGTTGGCATTATGAATCAAAGTTTGTGTTCTGATACTGTCTTCGCATTAAAATTTTATGACCCTGACCTCTTTAATATAAATATTTAACTGATAGGATGAAAGTCGTAGATGTAAAAGTGCCTATTTGTATCTAACGTTCCACATCTCATTTAGATAATCAGCAATTTTCAAAAGCGGATTTAATTTCTTTGCAAAGATGCGTTCAAGACTTAGCCTCAGTACCCACTCTCCAAAGATATCTACAGATTTAACATGCACGTCTTTACATTTACATTATTATAAAGACTAGTTCAATGTTTTGAGGTTCAATGAATGACTGTGTTGGTGGGACCGAGGCTCTGTCGCGTAAACAGTAATCCCCCAAAGAACAGCATCGATACATGAACGCGATATTAAAGCCCAATGATTAGTGCAAGCAAATTAATGGGGCTATAAAGTTTTGAATAGCGAAATAAGATCAGGACGTTAAATGTGAATCGCTTGACTAATTTTTCTTCCTACATCCTGAACTGAAGATAGTGTTTGACAGGACATTGGGTTGCGTATGACAACGGACTACGGTCTTAATTGTGAATGGCAAACATGTTATACACAACGCTGGCAGCCGATGGTATTTTGGGCTACATCCCCCGTACGCGCCTCATCGTTCATATGAATTGCGCGGTGAAAGTCGGTATGTTGACACCGTCTGAGACACTTTTTCGTTCCTGTAGTGAACAGTCAAAGTAGTAAAACAAATATTCTATTAAATTTCTTTTTTTTAATTCACTTTCTCTTTAGAGGCCAGCCAACAAAGTTTGTGTAATTTCTTTTATGAATAATATATTATACATTTTAGCGTTGGATGAAAGGTGTATTTCTAGATGTATTAGTGTGTGAGTTGTAAGAACATCGCAATGCTCGATATGGTATCGATCGAGGCTGTGCAGACTTTAAAAATTGTTGTATGGTGTTTAGCGTTGATTTCAGCTTTTTCACAGTTATATCGCGATGGTGTCTACTTGAGACAGTATTCTGAGTGTTGCCACATATCAAGCCGTACCAAGTCACCTTATGCTGACACCGGGTCGACCGGACCTAGAACTATTATCTAAATGCTGACCGCAAAGCAAAGAAGCTTCCAGTACCATTTTTGTTCGGTCTTTTGTATGACAAAGCCGCAGGACGAACCCACGTCCTTCCGCATGCAAGGCGGATGCTGTACCCATAGACCACCGCTGCGGTATAAGAGTACGAGCTAGTTTGAGGTTGATGATGTTGAGACAACGCCTTAAAACACTCAGCCACAAATATCATACATGTAATGATGTTGAGCAACACCTTAAACCATTCAGCCACAAATATCATACATTTAATGATGTTGAGACAACACCTTAAACCACACAGAATATAATAAATAAATAAATATAATGGTATAATTTTATTAATAAGCTTAGCACGCCGTCGTGGTTTAGTAACAAACAGAACTTTAGTTTTTGATGTGTTTATAACCATTCATTTATTAAACACCATCCATTTAAACTATTCAAAGCTGATTGAAGATTGTTTTGTATAACAGCCTTTGATGTATTTATGTCAAATATTGTTGTATCATCTGCATACATATCTGTATTTGACACAATACCCTCAAGACTGAGAGGGAGATCATTTATAAATAACAAAAACAAGAGAATTCCTTATATAGAGCCTTGCGGTACCCCACACATAACAGTTTGTTCAACAGATGTTTCTCCATTTAACGTTACTTTCTGTTTTTTGTCAGTAGTAAGGTAAGAATCAAACCATTTTATTGTGTTTTCACTGCATTTATTCAGTTTCAATTTTTTACAAAGTACTGCATGGTCAACTAAATCAAAAGCTTTTCTAAAATCTACCATAACTGCACCAACAAACTTTCCTTCATTCAGTACCGCGAGCCATGTATCAATCATATGAACTAGAGCAGTTTCACAACTGTGTTTTTTTCTGAACCCGCTTTGAAATTCACACACTAATTTATAGTGATTTAAAAATACACATGTAGAATGAAATGTTCATGAACATATTTTTCAATCAATTTAGACAGTGTCGGTTGTATTGATATAGGTCGATAATTGTTTAGATAATCAGTTGCACCGCTTTTAAATAAAGGGCTTACTTAAGCATATTTCCAGATGTCGGGAAAAACACCATTTCTTATATTGCTATTTATAACACGTGTTAAACTATTGTAAATTACATTAGAGGACAAATTTTAACAGTTTTGGTCCGATTTGGTCAATACCTGTTGCTTTTGATGTATCTTAATTAGAAAGCATTTCTTTGGTTTTATTCTCTGTAATGAGGGGTATATTGAAAAACATTCTATTTGGAACTTAAGAGTCGACAAACGTTTTAATTTAATTGAAACTTGAGTCGGGTATTAATTCTTTTATATTTGTTGAGCTATTTGTTGGTTTTGTAGAAGCACCATGTTCTTTAAAAAGTTTCCAGATTGATTTTGAGTCAGATTTGCTATCTTCAATTTTTCTTTCATAAGATTTTTTTTAATAATTAATAAGCTGGCATACTTTATTTCTGTACATTTTATAATTGTCAGTATCATAACGAGCTTTATATTTGTCCCTGTCTTTTATTGCGTCTTATATATCTGGAGTTAACCAATCAGGTTGGTGTATTGTTTTAACTCGATTCAATCTAATTGGCACATGATTATCTTCTACACTTGAAAAATATTGCATCCAGGTGTTAAGCCCTTCATTTGCATCATTAAAAAAATACAGTGTATGCCATGGAGCATTCTGAAGATCTGTTATAAAATTGTCTTCACTGAAATGTTTAAAAGATCTGTATTTTATAGCGGCATGGACTTATGTTTATACTTGATTTTACATGAACAAAATACTGGAAAATGATCACTTAGATCTACTTTAAGGATGGCTACGTAAGATATATTTTCCCTAAAATCTGTTTAGATATGATCAATTAACGTTCTTGAAGTTTGACACACTCGCGTGGGTTCATGAACAAGTTGCGATAAACCTAAAGATAAAATATAATTTGACCATTCAGTTTTTCCCAACACTGTTATTTAAGGAACCCAATCGGTAAAGCTGGATCCATTCTACAGACCAGGCTAACGGTTATACAGATCAAAATTCAATTTCAGGTTGCATCTTTAAGATAGTATATACCAATCTAGGCCCCCTTCCGGCTTAAACAATATCCTATACGTATTTCAACCGACTAAATTGTTTGTTTTGAGTAAACTGCCATTTCATATTTTTATATTCTAATGTCTTGATTTCCAATAAAATGTTGATTGCTAAATACATAAAATTAAGTTATAACACAACTTAATTTAACAAATAACAATCGGCTCAATGAATAATATATATATGTATACCAACAATAATTAATTTTTATATTACGTAATAAAATAAACACCATTAGAGGGAAACATGCCAATTTTAAAAAAATATTTGAATAATTATATTACTGCTCGTTGGTGAATTTTTAATCTCCATATGATATCAATTACTATATGGAAATGTGTATTTAAGTTAGTATCAACATATTAGTATTTAACAAGTGTAAAAAATACAAGTTGATATTTCAAATACTTATTCGTCAGCAAAGATTGGTGTGTTCGTACCAAATATACTTTATTATTTCAAAATATGTATATTTTAATTTCTAATTTTATGGGTATTTTTTCTATAAAATAAAGGATAATGCTCCCCCCCCCCCCCTTTTTGTTCTGTATTTGACATTAACATATTTTTTTTATTATGAAGGCATATTTGATTTTTGGTACACTCGGAGTAATAAATGTAATTGTCTGGTACTCTCTAATTAACATGTGTAATTGTCTGGTACTCTCTAAGTAACATGTGTAATTGCCTGGTACTCTCTGAGTAACATGTGTAATTGTCTGGTATTCTCTAAGTAACATGTGTAATTGTCTGGTACACTCGGAGTAACAAGTGTAATTGTCTGGTACTCTCTAAGTAACATATGTAATTGTCTGGTACACTCGGAGTAACATGTGTAATTGTCTGGTACTCTCTAAGTAACATGTGTAATTGTCTGGTACTCTCTAAGTAACATGTGTAATTGTCTGGTACTCTCTGAGTAACACGTGTAATTGTCTGGTACTCTCTAAGTAACACGTGTAATTGTCTGGTACACTCGGAGTAACAAGTGTAATTGTCTGGTACTCTCTGAGTAACATGTGGTATTGTCCGGTACTCTCTGAGTAACATGTGTAATTGTCCGGTACTCTCTGAGTAACATGTGTAATTGTCTGGTACTCTCTTAGTAACACGTGTAATTGTCCGGTACTCTCTAAGTAACACGTGTTATTATCCGATACTCTCTGAGTAACACGTGTAATTGTCCGGTACTCTCTTAGTAACATGTGAAATTGTCTGGTACACTCGGAGTAACAAGTGTAATTGTCTGGTACTCTCTAAGTAACATATGTAATTGTCTGGTACACTCGGAGTAACATGTGTAATTGTCTGGTACTCTCTAAGTAACATGTGTAATTGTTTGGTACTCTCTAAGTAACATGTGTAATTGTCTGGTACTCTCTGAGTAACAAGTGTAATTGTCTGGTACTCTCTTAGTAACATGTGTAATTGTCTGGTACACTCGGAGTAACAAGTGTAATTGTCTGGTACTCTCTGAGTAACATGTGGTATTGTCCGGTACTCTCTGAGTAACATGTGTAATTGTCCGGTACTCTCTGAGTAACACGTGTAATTGTCTGGTACTCTCTTAGTAACACGTGTAATTGTCCGGTACTCTCTAAGTAACACGTGTTATTATCCGATACTCTCTGAGTAACACGTGTAATTGTCTGGTACTCTCTTAGTAACATGTGAAATTGTCTGGTACTCTCTGAGTAACATGTGTAATTGTCTGATACTTTCTGAGTAACATGTGTAATTGTCTGGTACTCTCTAAGTAACATGTGTAATTGTCTGGTACTCTCTAAGTATCATGTGTAATTGTCTGGTACTCTCTGAGTAACGTGTAATTGTCTGGTACTCTCTGAGTAACAAGTGTAATTGTTTGTTACTCTCTGTGTAACGTGTGTAATTGTTTGGTACTCTCTGAGTAACGTGTGTAATTGTCTGGTTCTCTCTGAATAACATGTGTAATGTAATTGTCTGGTACTCTCTGAGTAACATGTGTACTGGTACTCTCTGAGTAACATGTGTAATTGTCTGGTTCTCTCTGAATAACATGTGTAATGTAATTGTCTGGTACTCTCTGAGTAACATGTGTACTGGTACTCTCTGAATAACATGTGTAATTGTCTGGTACTCTCTGAGTAGCATGTGTTATTGTCACGTACTCTCTAAGTAACATATGTAATTGTCTGGTACTCTCTGAGTAACAAATGTAATTGTCTGGTACTCTGAGTAACGTGTGTAATTGTCTGGTACTCTCTGAGTAGCATGTGTAATTGTCTGGTACTCTCTGAGTAGCATGTATAATTGTCTGGTAGCAAGAGTGCCTTCACTGTAAAAACATGATATGTTTACCTAAAATGGCTAAAAATGTACTAGGAACATTGTATAATTTGGCTGTGCATGCATACATTGATGATCAATGATATTGTAATAAGGTGAATAGCGTAAAATTAAAAACAAAATTTAAATCTTTTAAAGTATAACTAAATAAAAATCATAAAAATTTGCAAAAACAGGATAAAATAGTATTGAATTTCCTGGCCATTTCCTTTTGGTGGAGGATCGTGAACCTTGTCCTTTGTGAAAATGATTGTTTTTAACTATTTGTAATATCTGTATATCAGCACAAATAAGCTTTAAACTATCTACAAGATTTATGTCTCTTAACTAAAAAAGGAATGAAATTGAGTGTCTGCACATATACGAGGGAATTTTAATTACATATTAAATTTTGCGTAATGTAGATCTCTAACTAGTTTTTAAAAAAAATAATTAAGTGAAAATGAATTAATATCAGCGTTTGTCCCTTTAAAGTAAATATTCAAACTTATCATGTGTTTATTATATTATATAAAATAAACATTAACATGTCATGTACATGTAAAAAATGACATATTTTTTTTTTAAAAATGCAGATAATTCATCGATACCACATGCCTTACCATTTTTCGAATCAAAGACAGCTTTACGTATTTCAAAATAGTAATGTCATTGTCAAATTCAGGTACAAAAATATTATACGAGTGTTTTCCGAAAATAGCGTATTTAAGGTTCATACTCGCCAAATTTAACGACACTAAAATCTAAATATGTGATATTTCGATAGTATTATCTTTTATCAGTTAAATGTGAAAATTTCAATAATGTATGCTTAAAACTGCACATTTTACAGACAAAACAACAACGTGAGGAACTGTGTTACGGCCCTGGTAGAATATAATTTTCGTTACTGTGTCGCGTACCATAATTGGTTTATTTATGAATTACACATCATTTTGGGACAACCCTTGTATATAGCTTTAACAACAGGTAAAAATGAACATGTGTTGTTGACACATAATATAAATAAGAAAAACTGTTGGTTTTTTCACTTGTTTAGAATATGTTATTATTATTATTACTACTATTTCCTAAATCATCTACAATTTCCATTAGTATTAATGGTTAGTCTTGAATCCTAACACTTATCTTTCCAATTATTTCCAAAATGTTACATTTTTTTATATATGTATTGAATGAAATATCCTTTTGTATTTTTAACATAATCATAAATAAGGCCACACTATATTGATGTCTTGGTCTTTGGATTTTTGTTTTGAAAAAAAGGGGCGAGCGAGCGAATTTTTTTAAATTTTTTTTTAGTTCGATCTTTGGATTGTTGATTTGAAAAACAGAGGCGAACATATTTTTTTTTATTATTATTTGTTATAAAAATTATATTTTTTTAATCAGCCTTTATAACTGTCTATTTCTATTTCCATCAGTTTAATCTTTATTTGAACCATCCATTTAATTCATTAAATAACCCTAAAACTGTAGCACTCAATTTATAAGTATTGATGTAAGCAACATGAGTATGTAAGATTCATCATTCATATTTTCAAGTATTAACTAACGTAAATGTATGTCAGTTATTGTTGAAAGACAGACGGACACCATCAATCAATAGACCAGATGTACATGTAGTGGTTATGGTCTTTGAAATTATCACAAATCCTATGGTTACATTTCAGGACAGAATAACAGATGACAAAGTGATACCTTAGTGTCAATTATGTTAACCCTTAAAGCACTGAGAACAACACAGCAAAGTGGTTTAAGTGACTAGTGTAGACTTGTATTAGACTGCATATAAAATGAATGGCAGTCAGATACGGGTCTACGTGGTTCATTACTTAGACCACAAATTAATAACAAGAGTAATATAGAATTATTATTTTTTATTATTTTTTTAGTTTCTTCATTAAAGCATATAAAAGTTGAAGGAAGAGAGGGGGGTGGGTTGAACTTTTTTTTAAAACCTAGCATTCTAACTTTTTAGAAACTTTTATTAAACTTTATTATCAAGTGCTTATGTATAGAAAATATCCACTTTGATCCCGGGGTTTTCCCGTACATTAAAAAAAACACAGCAAATACCGGAAAATAGCCCGATGATTAAACCGAGATTAGAATGCGCGACTCGATACCTTACACAAGAAAATGGGGAACGATTCGCGACGAATAAATTCCTTGGAGATTCAACAAGAATTTCCTCGTGTTATAATTTATTGCCTAGGAACGTTCAATGTCTAGTTTGCGAATGATTTAATAATAATAATTGAATTGATATGTAGAAAGAATAAATACTGTAACTATTTCAGAAACGATTTTGTGTCATTTCTATTTCACAGTTTTTTAGATTGTTTATCTTTGGTTGTGCTTCGAATTTCAAGTCACACTTTTTTTTAAAAGTTCCAGACGTGTTAAGGATCGTCTTTGGTATACAGTTTTATATATTGATTTTTCTTTATCGTAAACTATATGAAAACCGATAAGACTACGAGGTAAGTGCCAATTAGTCGTGCTGTGTCGAATTTGATTGTAACACCTCTCGTGTGTAATCAATGCGACATTTTGAACTTTTTGTTAGCAATGTTTAGTAGTACCAGAGACATAAAATGAATCGAGTAAATATCGAGTCATTGTTAGAAAATTATTTCGACATAATGTAGTTATGTATAGATGGTTTTTGTGGCGAAAGTTTTTTTTTCTTTACCTTTAATCATTAAAATTACGCAAGAATTTATAAAATAACGATATACTCTACGTGTATTGATTTTCATTTAGAACATATTCTCATTTTCGACAGACGACTTGAAGTTAAAATTAAGCAAGTACGCACATTTACTCCACGTCAATCAAACGATTATGGCAACAAACGCTTGAAAGGGAAGGTCATAACAAAAATAAAAAACTGTTTACGGAAAATACACGTTTATTTTTTTATATTGTTTCTCAAATAAATGCGGGGTTGTTGTTTTTTGTTTTTTTTTCTGAAAAAAAAAATGCACTTTTTTTTTTAATCTTTTTGAAATGATGCGGCTTTTTTTTTCTTTTTCTCAAAACCAATTTTACAGGGGCGGGAAATCCGACGACCAAGACATCAATTTTGTATGGCCTAACCATAAAGATTTAACATCTCTTCATAAAATATTTTCGGCATCGAAAAAAATTAATACGAATAATTGTCTTTATTTTATGACATTTTAATGATTGTTTAGGGTGTTGAGCATCTTTAGGGACTTTTGAAGAAATGATATTTGTAATGCAGACACGGACCAACCAGCTTTAAATATATCCCCAGATTGTTTTGTGCTAAACGAGAACACTTCTTGTACCAATTTGCAAATACTTATTAATATAAATTCGCGGATATCTTACTGGTCACACTCACCCGAACAGTCTCTTCCACTAGGCTCCCGTTGTGTTGTGGTATGAGAAAATATATATAATTCGAATTTTGAGTTTGGTTTGTTTGAATATTCAACATTGTTTTTATGTCATCAAAGCCTAACTATACTTTCCTGGGATACTGGAAAGTTAGCCTATACTCGAGCACATCAATCTCAGCAAGTAACTGATAACTTTCGCACTTGAACAAGCGATGACAGACGAATGACATTGCGGCGTAATGTTGTATATCGATCATCACGGAGTCTGACCTGGCGGAGATTGCTACAGATTGAGCTAATTGGGCTCAGTCACGTATTTGTAGAATTTAAAAACAACCGTTAATCAACTTATTTAGATCAAATTACGGGTTATATGTTTTTTACAGTCTGACACTTTATTTTTACACGTTTGTTTAACATGGAAATTTAAATTAGGCATGTCTGTTGTTGCTTTTTTCTTGTTCAATTATCGTACAAATATTACATCAATAATTTAATTTAAACATGTCCAAGTTTAAATCTACAAAATACGTTTTGTTTATATACATATAAGACTTATGTGCGTTCTATATGTAGCAAGCACAACGATAATGGAGCATTTAAATTAAAATATGAAACCAAAATAAAGTCTTAAATATTGATCGTTATTTTGTACAAATTAAATTACATAATCTCTGGGAAAGTCGGATACATAGCCTTGAATTGTCAAAATAGGCACCATATTGGCCCTTGTGTACACTCTTAACACATTAGATCCTAACAAAACTAGTTGTATAAGCATAATATCTCGAATAATGCATCTAACTGACCAAACCATATACTTTTGGCCTGTGGTATTGCCTTTAAAAAATTACCTTGTATGCAGTCTAGCATCAGTATTTTACTGGACTTTCGAAACGTTTCTATTATTTATAAAGTGTATTATCACTAGATGTCACATTCGCATGGACCTTGAAATACGTTTGCAACTGTATGGCGGCTTTATTACATTCGGAGAAAACGATCGGATTTCATGCATGTGTAAAAATGCGAAATCACTCAGAAATCTTACATATTTTACAACATTTGATATGCCACTTTTAATACTATTCAGATTTAGCCTTTTCTCTTAATTTCTTAGCAATATTATATAAAATTAATCTTATGATCTTCTCAAAAAAATCCATTCAACAGAATGTTCATTTAAAAACAAATTTAAAACGACTTGTTCTTGGTGCTTTTACATTATAATGACACTAGTAACTTTCATTATTATAATCTTCACTAGTTAATGTCATTAGTTATTTATAAACCAAATGTCTTATCATTAATTAAAGTATGTAACATTTTCTAACTTTAATATCTTCCATAACCCCAGAAAGATAGTTAAATATTTCTATATTGCCTTTGCGTTCTGCTATACGATACAACTCCTTTAAGATTATATTCTGACGTTTAGGAGCCGCATTTTTCCCAAGTTTAATAAAATAAACCAAGCATTCCAATTGTCCTGCCGCTGCTGCATCATGAACAGCAGTGTAATTTGAGTTATTCTTCATGGGAATTAAATTGGAATATTTATTACATAGATACTCCAAAATGTTCAAATGTCCCGATTGTGATGCGATATGTAATACAGTCCGGCCGTCAAAACTAGTTGACATTGGATTTACTCCTTGTTCTATAAGATACTGTAAACATTCTAAGTGTCCTCCATATGCAGCAAAATGAGCAACATTCCAGTTATTATTATCTTTCATATGAATCAAACTAGAATACTTATTATATAAATGCGAAATCACTCAGAAATCTTACATATTTTACAACATTTGATATGCCACTTTTAATACTATTCAGATTTAGCCTTTTCTCTTAATTTCTTAGCAATATTATATAAAATTAATCTTATGATCTTCTCAAAAAAATCCATTCAACAGAATGTTCATTTAAAAACAAATTTAAAACGACTTGTTCTTTGTGCTTTTACATTATAATGACACTAGTAACTTTCATTATTATAATCTTCACTAGTTAATGTCATTAGTTATTTATAAACCAAATGTCTTATCATTAATTAAAGTATGTAACATTTTCTAACTTTAATATCTTCCATAACCCCAGAAAGATAGTTAAATATTTCTATATTGCCTTTGCGTTCTGCTATACGATACAACTCCTTTAAGATTATATTCTGACGTTTAGGAGCCGCATTTCTCCCAAGTTTAATAAAATAAACCAAGCATTCCAATTGTCCTGCCGCTGCTGCATCATGAACAGCAGTGTAATTTGAGTTATTCTTCATGGGAATTAAATTGGAATATTTATTACATAGATACTCCAAAATGTTCAAATGTCCCGATTGTGATGCGATATGTAATACAGTCCGGCCGTCAAAACTAGTTGACATTGGATTTACTCCTTGTTCTATAAGATACTGTAAACATTCTAAGTGTCCTCCATATGCAGCAAAATGAGCAACATTCCAGTTATTATTATCTTTCATATGAATCAAACTAGAATACTTATTATATAAATATTCCACAACTTTCAAATGTCCGTATTCTGATGCGATATGTAATACTGTTCGGCTGTTAGAACTAGTTGACATTGGATTTATTCCTCGTTCTATAAGACACTGTAAACATTCTAAGTGTCCACCATATGCAGCATAATGAGCAACAGTCAAGTTATTATTTTCTTTCATATGAATCAGACTAGAATACGTTTTACTTAAATATTCCACCATTTTCAAATGTCCGCATTGTGATGCGATATGTAATACAGTCCGGCCGACAGTGGTAGTTGACATTGGATCTACTCCTTGTTCTATAAGATACTGTAAACATTCTAAGTGTCCTCCACCTGCAGCATAATGAGCAACAGTCCAGTTATTATTATCTTTCATATGATGCCAACCAGAATACGTATTACATAAATAATCCACAACTTTCAATTGTCCGCATCTAGATGCGGTATGTAATACTGTGTGGCCGTAAGAACTAGTTGACATTGGATCTACTCCTTGTTCTATAAGATACTGTAAACATTCTAAGTGTCCTTTTTCTGCAGCATAATGAGCAGCAGTCCAGTTTTTATTATCTTTTATGTGAATCAAACTTGAATACTTACTACATAAATATTCCACAACTTTCAAATGTCCAAATTGTGATGAGATATGTAATACAGTCGGGCCGTTAGAATCAGTTGGCATCAGATTTACTCCTTGTTCTATAAGATACTGTAAACATTCTAAGTGTCCTCTATTTGCAGCATAATGAGCAACAGTCAAGTTTTCATTATTTTTCATATGAATCAAACTAGGATATTTATTACATAAATATTCTACAATATTCAAATGTCCTATTCCTGAGGCAATGTGTAATACAGTCCGGCCGTCAGAACTAGTTGCCAGTGGATCTACTCCTTGTTTTAAAAGATACCGTAAACACTTAAAGTGTCCATCCTCTGCTTTAGAATCACGTACTGTGAAAATTTTATCATCCATATGAATTAAACTAGAAGCGTTACTACATATATATTTCACAACTTCATGAAGTAAATTCTCACCGGTGTTTTTTCTCTGAGCTTTCACATTACCACCAGCATCTTGAAGCAGCCCCAGAACCTCAACGTTTCCTCCTTGTACGGCGGCAAACATGCTTTCTTCTGTTATCAGGGTTTTTGAACTTATTAAATATTTCACTACTTCCTGTTTTGCACAAAGACATGCCTCTTGCATAGCTTTCTTGTTTTGTTTATTCTTTTTACTAAAGCTTATTAATGATGGTTTTTCGTTAATTGTATTTTCTATCTCTTTAATTATTTCAAGATGCCCAAATCCAGCAAAATATACTACCAACGATTTTTCGCTGTCATCTTCCTGATAATATACTTCTGGTAATATAGCTTGAAGAGCACTTTGAATAAATTCTGAGCGTTTCCATAGTGATGACCCTGCGATGACCTTTATATCTTTTGCAAACTTAACGGAAAGAAAACTATCACTCAAACGTTTCAATAACATTTGATGTTGCAGCGAACTTGTCCTCTGTGTTTCGTGTTCGTTAATCAATTCTTGTTCTAAACATGAATTACTAAATGTGACCATAATGTTTAATGGACAAAACTGAATAAGAATCTCTGGAATTAAAACCATTGCTGCCTTAAAAGTAGCTTCAAGGATTGTATTATGCACAAACGAGTAACAATTATCGTCCTTTATTCGAAGATATGTCCGCAACATGGAATGTGCAGCTTCCTGCATCAGGTATTCATTCAGAGAAATTTGCCCAAAATATGTTTTTATTTGCTCAAAACATAGTGTATCTCGTTCACAAAGTCTAGATATATTAAACATTTCATTGCAGAACATTGTCATTAACAAACAAATAAAACTTGCATTGTCTTTTTTTGGCAAGCACATTATGTCATCTGTCAATACTTCCACTGGTCTTGCAAATAAATTTAAAACATTTTTGCCTTTCATGACACAGCAAAGTAAAGGGAATCCAACGCCATGGATATCTTCATTAATAACTTTATTTATATCCAATTTTGAAATATCAACATCTAAATGTTCAGCATAGTTTGTAAGCATGTCTCTTTTTTCGTCAACGTTCATTACAGTTTCATCCACATCTAAAGTCCAAGCCATATTGAAAATTGTGTTAATATTTTCATTTGAACATTTATTTCGTATATTATTTCTTACAGCTATAACTACAAACACCTTGCCGGATTGGATGTAAGACTTCAATGTGGTAATGTAACGATTCCATTCTGATAATATTGTTGTTTCTATGTTTATCCTGCCTAAGAAATCGTCAAATATTAATATATATTTTTTGGATATATCCATTATTTCTTCAACTTCCTTTACAGTCGGTTCACAAAACACCAAAAACTGAAAACTTGATTCAGCGTCAGTAAACTCCTTTAAAACGTTCAATGCAATATGAGATTTGCCATTTCCGGGTTTACCTTGTATCACCACGATGTTATTACTTTGGAGCAGATCTACTGCTATTTTAGTTAATCTTGTTTTATGATCGATATGTAGCTTCCCTAAGCCACTCATGTGCGTCTCCAATCGTACTTTGCCTTCCGCTAAAATAAATGTTAAATATGGTATATTGGCATTTTGCTTTCAATATGGTGTCGTAAATAAACATAACAAATACAAAGATATACATAAAACTTATATATTTATGAATACAAAGTTTATAATTATATATTGCCCCTTTGTTATGTGCTTCGATTTTCAGATTAACTTTCATATTTTGAAGGAACTCTCTTCGTAAACCGCGACGGTGTAAATTATTACGTACAAATGCATAGCTTACGACTGTTGCAAACACTTATACCCAGGTAATGGTCAATTTTTTTTTAAAAAAAAAAAATACCACTATATAATTGCTTTATAAGATTAAGGTAGCCAATGAATCGTGGAGGAAATGTCAACAACTAAACGGAGTCGTATAACAAACAACGGTTGGAACGTTTTCAGTTGTGTGCACATATTATATAATTTCATTGGTACATTTCGATGTAAAAAAATAACACAAGAAATATTAACGTGTCAATACCTATACTTAGCAAAAAAAGTAGCTTTAATATCTTTAACGTTCAATAACTTTTTTTTCTACACGTATAACTTAAATGTACGTATGAAAATGTTGGTATTACGTCAGCGTATTTGACAAGAGGAAACTTGTTTATTTGAACACAAGTGATAATCTTCCGGCTGTAAAAACTGTTTTACATTATTTGCACGTGCCAGAGCCAACCATATAGATACACAAATTTGCGTTACCTAAACAGACACATTATTAACCAAACAATTTCACATCAAAATTTTGTTTGGCAACGGTGCCTCACTACATTAAGTCTCAAACAAGAGGACCACAGTGGCTCTTATATCGCTCACCTGTAACTATGCCCTCTGGTGACCATGTTTTTGAACGAATCAAGTTTGTTTTTTTGCAATTTTAGTAGAGGATCACCTATTGATAATCTTAAAAAAATTATTTTGAAATCTGACTACCGGTTTTAAAGAAAAAACATTTTAAAATGTTTTCCTTTACGTTGCCATGACAACCATAGTTCCGTATGGATTAAGTTCGTTTTAGCTATTTGGTGGAGAACCGTCCAAGGATAATTCCTGTGCTTATTGCGTTAAATTGAATGAGGGAGTGAAGAGATGTTTTCTGAAGCAATTGTTTACTTACAGAACTACGGACGGACATGCGACGGACGAAGAGTGACCACAATAGTTCATGTAAGCTTAAACAGTAAAACAAATGCTTTTAAACCAAAAAGAGGTAATTAACCCCATAATGACACCCTTCAGCTCAGGAGAGCTAAATAAAACATTAACAGCAACAATAACAATGCAAATTTCAGTTTTAGTTACAAAACATTATTTCAGAATACGGCCCTTGCCGACATTAACTTTAATTGATGGGTACAAAACTACACTTATAAAGTTCAATGAAAATAAAGATTTGTTAAATAATGATCAGTTGACGCAGCCATATCAATATCATTGCGTTGTTTCAAATACAGTTTTGAAAAGAACCAATTTATGGCGAGTAAAGTTTCATTTTTTGCTAAGAATAGTTTCCGTTCAATTTTTTGACATGGTGTCCGACTTCTGTACGGAACCTATACCTAACAAGAATATTCAGTGAATTCATATCTCCCGCTCAAAGGGATCATAGACTGAGAACAATAAATATTCCTGTGATTATTTAAAAATATTGTAATGTTATAATATTTTGTGGGAGGGGACATAAGCAAATGTTAAACAATAAGTTAAGAAACAAATGAGCAGGACATTTAACAGGGTGTGGCGGGTTTAGCAATGGCATGCTGGAACATTAGAATTGCACTATAATATAATTAAGAAATACTTTAGTAAATTTGACCATTACGGTTTCTTGCTAAAAGTCATCACTGTCCTAAAAAAAAAAGCAAAATATTAGGTGCAGTTACGAAGTTACGATGGTCTAGTGGTTAGCATGCTTGCTCCAAGACACAGAAGTCCCCGGCTCGATTTCCGGTGGGGTTTCGTCCGGAGTTTTTAAACGTACACCCACAGTATCTTATTCGGACAAGGCATTGTGAAAGCATGCAATCCTTCGGGAAGGATTTGAAGCAGTTGGTCCCCGTGTAAAGGGAGAGTCATGCCCAGTGTCACTGAACTTCTATGTGAATCAGTGAATGATTCACATGCCTGTAAAAATGTGAGCTTTGTGATTGCATGTAATCCTCGCAAGAGGACGTTGCAGTATGAGAAGATGGATAGATGCTACTCAATAGTTATAGGCTGAAATGCAAAATTGCAATGAATGTAATTTCATTTAAAATATCTAAGAGCTAAATTTCAGTAAGAAATATTGAATTGAAATACCAACACCACTGGCTCATGTTCAGATTATGTACACTAATACCGCAGACACATTGAACAACAAATTTCATTTAAATCTGGTTAAAACTGCGGGAGAAGTTACGTCCCCAAGATTGTTGGTCCGAAGTATAGAATCTAAGATAAAAGTAAAACGGGCCATAAGTCAATAAAATATAATTTAGTCAGAATGATACTACCACAGGTACATATTCATGCCATATATTTGATGTACATAAAGTTTCATTAGAATCGAGTTAAATCTGTGGGAGGAGTTGTGTCCGCAAGGTTGTTGGTCCAAATTATGAATAAAATCTAAGTTTAAATAACAAAGGGCCATAACTCTATCATAAATAATTTAATCGGAACGCCAATAGTACAGACATATTTTGCCCACCTACTTACTGTACAGCAAGTTTCATTTGAATTTAGTTAAAACTGTGGTGACGTTGCGCCCGCAAGATACTAGAAGTTGGTCCAAATTATGAAGTAAAATCTAAGTTAAAAAACAAAGGGCCATAACTTTATAAAAAATAATCGGAATGCCAATACCACAGTATTTTATGTGCATAACATATAGAGAAAGTCTCATTTGCAGCTTTTATGTGTAATTTGTCAATATACTCCCTTTAATAGTTAATGTATAACCTGTAGCTTATCTTATGTAATAGGAGAAGGACAAATGTATATCAGTATTTTTTTAGGAGAATAAAAGTTAAAATTAAACTTTTCGATCAATTAAAAGTAGAATTACAATGCCTTACCGATTTTTCTATTCAATTTCATTTGATCAACAGTATGACATTGTTGATTTTCCATGGTACTTAGTATTTTCCTTAGCAAATGCATCATAATACCAACGTCGCCTGTAAAATATGAAGATATACATTGTATTTAATAATTCGTTACCCATTATTAAAACAAACATAATAATTAATACAGTTTTCAGAAAAATTGCCATATATTTTGTTCTTATTTCCTTCCTAATTTGAATAATAAAATCCTATGTGTTTGGTAAGCTGTGTTTTAAATATTTTAATTCAAGCAATTACTGACATCGAATATCATTCCTATGCTTAAATAAAGAATAACGGTACATATTGTATTGAACATGTTTTTGTATCTAAAGGATAAGAAGATGTAAAATATATGGGGAATTGTGATGAACATGCGAGATGTACCTATTTCTTCCTTTAAATCGGCTGTTAGTTTCAAACATTTTTCCATTTTTTCTTCCACCGAAGCCAGTCGGTTTTTTACAGGCGCGTGACACTTTTTTCGTTCGTTTGAAATATACATAAAATTAAGTACCCAATTTTTGTAGATGTGTTCATACATGTAACTACTCTGGAAAGGAAAATCTAATTACATAGTGATCTTTAAAACATAACATGGACGTTTGCATCTCTGTAAGATAAGCTATAGTGGTATTTTATTAGAATTAAATGTATATATATATTCTAATTAAGTTCCGCTATTGTTTATGTTATACAGGTAATATGTAAGTTTTTTTCTGGGGTTTTCTGGAGTTTTTAATTACCAAGCGGTAGCCCGTTTATTTTTATTTTCTTATAAAAAAGTTACAATTGTACACAGCATTATGGATTAATACTAGAATAGGAGTAATTATCTATTTTTGTGAAAATGCGAGAGAGAGAGAGAACTATTTTCATTTTTGTTGAGCTGTATTTGTAACATGGATAGTATTTTTCGATCCATGTGTCTCATATATAACTTTTTAGTTTCAATACCTTAATATTTTAAGAACAGTTTTGTTGCTGTTGTTACATATTTCATATTTAAGTGTTTTTTTTCTCCATGAATTCAGCATTGGAGCATTACTGAGTGGTATTTTATTTTTTTTTGAATCCTTTAGTTTGTACTGTTGTTTCAACATATCAACGATTTACATGTAAACGTTGTTGTTTCTGTAGTCGGAAAGTTGTTTTTATACATTTTACACTGTATTCCTTTATCGAACCATTCTCTCTCTGTAAACTATTATTTTATTGTTATTTTGTATCAATGAACTATTCCTTATGATTTTATCTGTTATATTTATTACTTCCGCATTCAAGTTTACCTTTGCCCAACATTGTAAAACATCCATTTGTATTTATAGGTTATATATTTAAATGCTATCTTTGATTGCCATAATACTTTCCAATCTAATTTGCTTATTTAATTTATGTAATTATCATTCCAAATTCAAGATTTTGCTTCGTTAAAAATCACGTTGATCCAATTTGCTTTAATATAATATAGATATGCATTTACGTCTATCATTTTCAGTCCCCACTCTCCCATCTTTATATTCTTTTTTAATTATATATCTTCCTATTTATCTGGTGTGTTGTCCCATGAGAATAAATACAGTTGTTCAGTTCAGTTTCAGTTAGTTTGTGATCTGGTAGGGTTTTTAGGTCTGGCAATATGTTAATTTTGGTAGAGCAAATGTTTTTATTAATGTTATTTTCCCCATATAATGATAAAATCTTTTCTTTCGTTTTGTGTAAGACATTGGTATATATTGTTTATTTCATTGTAAACTTTTGCCTTATTGTTTTTGAAAACAAAGGTAGCTGCTTGATTTGAGGTCAATGTTTTGTTGTTGTTTTTTATTTGCAATATATTTGTCTGTATCTTGCTAATAATACTATGGATGTGTCAATAATTTTACTGAATTACATTATTGAAAGCCTTTTCCAATCCATCAGTAAACGACAAATGCATCATCAGGAAATTGATTGTTTTACTTTTTTCCATTGATTTTTAAAACTATTTATACCTTTATTGTTACTAACAGCCAATGATAAAATTAAATCGATTAAATAAAAAGACTGACTACACTGACAAATGGTTTTTGAAAGTCTGCAAAACAACTAAGATGGTCGTTTTCATTTGCATAATTTATAACATCATACATAAACATTTTCACCAATGTAACGGTTTCTTACAGAGCCAGTTTGTTCGTTATCAGTCAGTGTAGGAAGTACATTTTTAATTCTGTTTCCAATTGCTTCTGTAGCTTTTTTGTAATATGTATCTAAAAGAGAAATAGGCCACATGTTCATGTATGAGGTTAGCTTTTTATGTTCAGTAGGTGAATGAAGCTTATAATGTCTTGCATTTGCATTTGGATAAGGTTACATTGATCCTAAAAGTAGATTTTATATAAAAGCTTTTAAAATCTGTACGTAATGAGACACTTTATATGTTTAAGTTACAAATAAAAGAAATATTGAATCTTAAATCTTTTTAGTTTACGGTTAAATGGACGCAATATGTTTAATAATGAAAAATATAATTAATAACATTTAAAATGCTTGCAAATCTGCTGAAATATTTTTTTATTATGTGAAACATGGGAAGTTTCATTTATATCCAGTGAGTGGCTGCATAGATAATTATCGTTCCTGATAAAAAAACTTTAACCTGAAAACATTTGTCCAAAAAGGGCAATAACTCTGCCAAAATGCAACCCAGAGTTATTCTTGTCTCTGTGTGTTCTAATGATGATGTTGAGCACACATGTGAAGTTTCATGTATATCAAATGCTTGGTGGCATAGATATCTTACATGTTAAAAAACTTTGATAGCAACACCCGTCCCCCCCCTCCCCCCCTCCCTTTTACGAAAAGTCGAGCTAAAACAGATTATATAACATAAAACAAAACAAAAGCTAAATCACACACTAAGGACTAACCCGCCACTTTAGTATTCACAATATCTATGTCAAAGTATGTATACGACAATTGCAGTAAAATTTATAAATACAGATTTTTGCAAACATAAATATTCTTTCTTATTCAAGTCCAAATTTCGAGGAAATTGTGTTGATACTTTTTGGGAAAATAATCTAATATCAGGAGGAATGTTAGATTCATAAACTATCACGTGGCGGTTTCGCTGTTCCGTTCAGTATATGTTATCAGTCATTATAAAATATTAACAAAGGCCTACCTTCAATTTGCTTTACTGACGTGAATCCAGATACCATTTCCTCCCTCAGTCCTCCTATCTTCTCATCCAGACCTCCTATTTTCTCTTGCACCCCTCCTGTTTCCTCTTTTAACCCTCCCATCTTCTCACTCAGCCCTCCTATCTCTGCTTGCAAACCTACTGTCTCATCCTTTAACCCTCCCATCTTCTCACTCAGCCCTCCTATCTTCTCCTCCAGACTTCCTATCTTCTTACTCAGCCCTTCTATCATCTCCTCTACTTTCTTATCTGTTTGGTACCACTCCGTCAGTGTTTCTACGACTTTGTCTGAAGACAGTACCTCGTGCTCTATTGAAGCAATCATATCTACTATAACTATCTGGCATTGTCGATCCGTTAGCAACGGGGATATACGCCTAAGTGTGGAGGAAATATCTGCCCAGGTTGTCTGGAATATCGGCTCAGTCATAGCCAGGTGTACAGTATGACCATGGACGTTGTTCCTCAAGTCTCGTATGTCTCGAATAGCATCCTTGTGTCCCTGATTTAATGTGACACAGCTTGTGAGTATCAGGGTAACTAGAGTTATGTCCCATTGTTCTAAGTCTGTTGGAGTGCCACTTAGAGGAAACATGAGAAGATACTGTGTGTCTTTCACTATTCTTCTGGCTTTAAGACTAGTGATTGTTATTTTGTGAGCTGCAAGGAATATGTCAAGGTCTATAAATGATCCATTGTTTACAGTTTCCTGCAGGAGGAGTTGCTTACAGAAATATCCTCCGCCATTTAAAGTCAACTTACAACACCGGAAGCAGTTGTCTTGTTCCTGCCATGCAGGTGATGCCGCCATGTTTATGTCTAAATTGGATTTCTGAAATGTTATAAAAGACAAATTAGCATTGCTACCTGATATAGGTGTTGATCGAACACATGCTACATGTAATAGTGTCAGAACAGTTTCGTATATGACATTTAAATGTTATGAATACAAGATTAATATAAAATTCAATCAAAATGTTGGTATGGAACTAAATGTGAAAATGTGTCACCTAATATGCTTAATATGGACAAATATGTGTCACATATAAATGCTTAATATGGACAAATATGTAAATAAATCACTAAAGGAAAACCTTTCTTATTAACGTTTCTTTATAACCTGCACTACCGCAACACAATGTATTTATTTTTAGAAAATGAATGCTTAGCCAGAGATATCTATTTCAAATACTCAATCTAAAAGAACGTTAAACTAAATTAGCATGGCATATGTTTTATATAAACTCTTTGTAAGTTTATAAATGAATGCGTCAATCTTGTTTCATTATAATACTATCTTTACAACCGATCTCTGCGTTGTCATTAATATGATTCACGTTGATCCCACAATGACAAAGATTGCGTGTTTCACACATACCGGTAAAGGATAATTGTAGTTATTATACCGGTGTCAGAATTTGCGTTGCACATAAGGACAGCCCGCCGAGAGTTAATGATACGTGCCAAGAACAAGGTTTTGTCGAGATCTTTGTACATATCTTGATCCTTGGTTCCGAGGGCACAGCTAATACTATTTCAAAATATTCGCAGACAGAGAGAGAGAGAGAGAGAGAGAGAGAGAGAGAGAGAGCGTTTTGGAACACCAACTAGTATTGTTATTATTTAAATGAAATAATATTTCTTATAATTATTTCTTTGTCCTAATAAACGTGTTTGTTTAACTCTGAAATTGTTACTTATCTTTAAGAATAGAATTTAAATCCTACATCGGCTGTCACTTATCACTGTATGACTTATACGTTTCATTAAGATTAATGTTACAGATTCGTTGAGTAAAATGAGATCAACATGCAACAGCTTCTTTCAAACTTGATGAGTTTCTGAAATAATATAGAAATATTGAAATTTTATAAACTGTAAAGTTCGCCACAATATGGTAGAATAACCAAGATTTATTATTATCAATGTATCAGTATCAGGTTCGGTTTCTCAAAGAATCCGAAACCAGATAAAAAAAAAAGAATCTGTATCCTTTGATATATTTTACTGTTTTGATTATTCTAAATGCGTATCAATCTGGTGTAGTAACTAATATAAGTCTAGGTTATTCCATTATATAGTGACGAACATTAAAGCGTGTTTTGATTATTCTAAGTGCATACCAATCTGATGTAGTAATAAATATAACTCTAGGTTATTCTACTATATAGTGACGAACATTAAAGTTTGTTTTAGTTATAATAAGTGCG
Source organism: Panopea generosa (assembly GCA_029582155.1). NCBI lineage: Eukaryota > Metazoa > Mollusca > Bivalvia > Adapedonta > Hiatellidae > Panopea > Panopea generosa. The sequence goes on along the minus strand of CM055911.1, from coordinate 12,827,858 downwards.
TACTAAGCTGATGTATTAACACATATAAGGCTAGGTTATTCTACTATATAGTGACGAACATTTCAGTTTGTTTTGATAATTCTAAGAACGTGCCAAGCTGATGTAGTAACAAATAAAAGCCGATGTTATTCTACTATACAGTGACGAACATTACAGTTCGTTTTGATAATTCTAAGTGCGTACCAAGCTGATGTTATAACAAATATAAGTCGAGGTTAATCTACTATATAGTGACGAACATAACAGTTTGATTGGATTATTCTAAGTGCATACCAATCTGGTGTAGTAACAAATATAAGCCAATGTTATTCTACTATATAGTGACGAACATTACAGTTTGTTTTGATTATTCTAATTGCGTACCATGCTGATGTAGTAACAAATATTAGTCGAGGTTATTCCACTATATAGTGACGAACATTACATTTTGTTTTGATTATTCTAAGTGCATACCAAGCTGATGTAGTTACAAATATAAGTCGAGGTTATTTCACTATATTGTGACGAGCATTACAGTTTGTTTTGATTGTTCTAAGTGCGTACCAAGCTGATGTAGTAACAAATATAAGCCGATATAATTCTACTATATAGTGACGAACATTACATTTTGTTTTGATTATTCTAAGTGCGTACCAAGCTGATGTAGTAACTAATATAAGTCGAAGTTATTCCACTATATAGTGACGAACTTACATTTTGTTTAGATTATTCTTAGTGCGTACCAAGCTGATGTAGTAACAAATATAAGTCTAGGTTATTCTACTATATTGTGACGAACATTACAGTTCAATATTTACATTGAGTTCATTATTGTATATACAAAGTCATATAAAATCACATTTACCACGCGGTCTACTACTGTCTTTACACATTAGTATTTTCTTTTAAAAAGATATGATGACCTTCAATTTAATGTGCGCCATCCCTGCGTATACATATATATTGTTTTTGTTCAATACTTATCGCCAGATCTATATTATGCTTAATATTTGACTGCCACTCATTAAACCCATTCAACACCCCAGTATGTATTTATACAATATACGTATAGGATATCATTATTATATGCTTAATTGCTTTATCACAATATCATAAATAGTTGTTCGAATTTGATCAATCAAGCGTGAGCATATTTGACCTAAGGTTCAATCGTGAACAAATATGGTAACCCTTTTTAGTGCATTCAATAATAGTATAACATTGCTGTACACAAGTAACGCATTATTTCTAGAGCCATTAGTTTATCAATATTCTACGTAGGATTGGGTTGAATTTAAAATTGGTGTGGTATATAATAGGGTATTTTCATTAAACATAACACCCATAATACATTATTGATTGCGCAGTTACAATACTGAATTGCAATCATACATAGTTAGTTATTCAAATTCAGACAGTTGTCGTTTTTGCACCGCACTGGCAAACCTGGTATGGGGACACACGACCCGGATCCCCGTCTCCCTGAGATTCAAAAAAACGGCAACACTTTAAATCAATAGTGTGAAAAAATATTACTTGGGTCCTGTAATTGGGAGATTGACTGGAAACAATGGACCATTTAACGGCACTAACTATAAGTACAGTAATGAGCATTATATACCAATACTAACTAACTAAATCGCTTATGTCTTCATTGATACCCTCAAAGTACTCAAAGTGCTCCCCGCGGTTAGAAATACATAATTTTAGCCTGTGGATCCATTTCCGGAATGCGTCACGGTAGGCTGATTGGGATATATTACGAAAGCACTGGTTTACGGCAGAATCAAGAGCCTGCTGTGACCCATATATACGCCCAGAAAAGAAGGTTTTCAATATGGCAAAGAGAAAAAGTCAAATGGGGCAAGGTCTGGAGATTGAGAGGCTGTGGCAGCACTGCAACATTTTCAGACTTTGAAATGAACTGAAGATAGTGAAATTCGTGCAAAGCGTTGTTGATAATAGAAAGGGTTTAGACGTCACGATATTTGTATATTCAATATCATATTTATATGGTATATGATTACAATGTGTCCGTTTATTGCACGTTTGTCAACTGTTGACAATTGCCATGCACTACATTTTTTAGAAAACACCAATGTTTATGTCTGTCATCATGCCATTTTTATATGACATTTGTTTGATCAGATACTCAGGTTTTATGCCATACAATGATAGCATGAATACACGCTTAAATCCGTGTAAGTAGGCGTGACACATGATTTTATTTACAAGAAGAACGAACTTGGTTCTGGATCGTATATATAGTCAAGAATAAGAATAAGAATATAGTGTTATGACACAATACACCGACTTACGTAGCGTACTATATATATATATATATATATATATATATATATATATATTTAAACTTGGTGGACAGTTTGGTCTTTTTAAATGTTAGACCGCACTATTTGGTCCACAGTCGATTGTTGGGTCCAAACGTCGATTGTTGGGTCTAGACCCAACAGTTAAAAACTATTTAGTAGAGCAGGGGCGAATTAAAATGAATATATATACATGGGTCCCAATAACTGACCAAGTTTGAGTGTAAATATATAAGGCATCTACTTATGCTACGTACTAAGCAAATTAATCCAAGTTCCAGCTAACTATAACTGCAAGCAATGCACAATTATGAACAACTCGCACCAAAACATTAACGCACCTTTAAAGACAAAGTGTTACCTTTTCATCCTGCAATATGACCTAGACTTTGAATTTAGGAGTCCAGTATGCTACATGCTGCCTCGGAGTATAAACATGTACACGTATGCCAAGTCCCATGCATATAACTGCAAGCTATGTACACGTATGCCAAGTCCCATGTATATAACTGCAAGCTATGTACACGTATACCAAGTCCCATGCATATAACTGCAAGCTATGTACACGTATACCAAGTCCCATGCATATAACTGCAAGCTATGTGCACGTTTGCCAAGTCCCATGCATATTACTGCAAGCTATGTGCACGTATGCCAAGTCCCATGCATATAACTGCAAGCTATGTACACGTATGCCAAGTCCCACGCATAGAACTGCAAGCTATGTACACGTATGCCAAGTCCCATGCATATTACTGCAAGCTATGTACACGTATGCCAAGTCCCATGCATATTACTGCAAGATATGTACACGTATGCAAAGTCCCATGCATATAGCTGGAAGCTATGTACACGTATGCCAAGTCCCATGCATATTACTGCAAGCTATGTACACGTATGCCAAGTCCCATCCATATAACTGCAAACTATGTACACGTATGCAAAGTCCCATGCATATAACTGCAAGCTATGTGCACGTATGCCAAGTCCCATGCATATAAATGCAAGCTATGTACACGTATGCCAAGTCCCATGCATATTACTGCAAGCTATGTACACGTATGCCAAGTCCCATGCATATAACTGCAAGCTATGTACACGTATGCCGAGTCCCATGCATATTACTGCAAGCTATGTACACGTATGTTAAGTCCCATGCATATAACTGCAAGCTATGCCGAGTCCCATGCATATTACTGCAAGCTATGTACACGTATGTTAAGTCCCATGCATATAACTGCAAGCTATGCCGAGTCCCATGCATATTACTGCAAGCTATGTACACGTATGCCGAGTCCCATGCATATAACTGCAAGCTATGTACACGTATGCCAAGTCCCATGCATATTACTGCAAGCTATGTACACGTATGCCAAGTCCCATGCATATTACTGAAAGCTATGTACACGTATGCCAAGTCCCATGCATATAACTGCAAGCTATGTACACGTATGCCAAGTCCCATGCATATAACTGCAAGCTATGTACACGTATGCCAAGTCCCATGCATATAAATGCAAGCTATGTACACGTATGCCAAGTCCCATGCATATAACTACAAGCTATGTACACGTATGCCAAGTCCCATGCATATAACTGCAAGCTATGTACACGTATGCCAAGTCCCATGCATATTACTGCAAGCTATGTACACGTATGCCAAGTCTCATGCATATTACTGCAAGCTTTGTACACGTATGCCAAGTCCCATGCATATAACTGCAAGCTTTGTACACGTATGCCGAGTCCCATGCATATAAATGCAAGCTATGTACACGTATGCCAAGTCCCATGCATATAACTGCAAACTATGTGCACTTATGCCAATCCCCATGCATATAACTGCAAGCTATGTGCACGTATGCCAAGTCCCATGCATATAAATGCAAGCTATGTACACGTATGCCAAGTCCCATGCATATAACTACAAGCTATGTACACGTATGCCAAGTCCCATGCATATAACTGCAAGCTATGTACACGTATGCCAAGTCCCATGCATATAACTGCAAGCTATGTACACGTATGCCAAGTCCCATGCATATAACTGCAAGCTATGTACACGTATGCCAAGTCCCATGTATATTACTGCAAGCTACGCATACTTATGAACAAATAATTGCACCAAAACTTTAACGCCGACGCCAAGTACAACTACTCCCCAGCTCATAGAAGGTCGAGTTAAAAGCGATAATAGTATTGTATAAACTATTGGTTTCTCATTTAAAGCGCGAATCATATGATGTGATTCTCATACGAGTATGTCAGAGTTTTCTAATGTAGATTTTACCAGATTTAAGTTTTTACATGTAACCAAGACACTGTCAAACATTTAGAACGTTGAAAAAAAAGGAAAGAAAAACATCAAGAACGTTAAACTTACCCAACTCCTGAAATAAGCCACTAGTACATGTAAATGTACCACTGTAAGCCTTTGGCTGTGTCTGAATCACCTCCATCAACAATATCTACATCAGCAGCCATTGTCACAGTAAAATTAAATTGTTCGTGAGATTTATATTTTATATTTTATTATTAGAGCTATGCACGCAATCACGAGATAAGCTCCGCACAATTTACACTTCAGACAAGTGCGCGCTATATTAACAGTTACTGCGATAACGTGACTTTAATATGTTAGAAATCATTTCATAACTCCGCCTTGTCTCAAACGTCTCGTTTGTATATAGCACATTTAGAACCAGTTGTTGATCATAAGTTTTTATCTGGCACTCATTAATCTTCGCCAATATGTTCGGGCGTTTAAACGCCTCCTCCGTATACTTAATCTTGAGTGGGTATACCTATATCGATTTAATAATGCATTCGTATATTAATAGTATTTACGTTCGGCGCACCGATAATTAATTTACGGATGTACACTGAATATTTATGAGTGTCATGTTGCACGGTCGGGAAACAAACTTTGCAACGTCATCAAAAATGTACACAAATGTACCAAAAAACACCACCGCTGTGTTTAAGCAAGTAGTTTGAAATTTGCTTTATTTATACAGAAGGCTGAGCGTTTGGTGTCAGCGGATGAGTGTGGGAGTGTGTTGGGTGTCGATGGATGGGTGTGTGTAGGTGTCATCGGATATTGATATTGTCAATCGAAGAAAGGGCGGATGTTAAGTGTAATTATTCATAAACCTCCTGTTTTAATGTAGTTTACAGTTTGCTGTTATTCTGTTTTCTGCACGACTTTTTAATATTGATGATGTTATAAAACTGTTCTTGGTACGTTGCTGTATTGTTTTAAATCTGCAACAGTTTTTTACTGTACTATTTTATTTGTTTAATGGGGTTTAACACCATTTTCAACAAATTTCATGACATGTACTGTTTTCTCCATCCTGTTGTACTGTTTCCACCATGTTGTTGTACTGTTTACACCATGTTGTTGTACTGATTCCACATTGCTGTTGTTCTGTTTCCGACATGTTGCTGTACTGTTTCCGACATGTTGTTGTACTGTTTCCGACATGTTATTGCACTATTACGACCATGCAGTTGTACTGATTCCACCATGCTGTTGTACTGTTTCACCCATATTGTTGTACTGTTTGAAGCATGCTGTTGTACTGTTTCATCCATGTTGTTATACTGTTTCATACATGATGTTGCACTGTTTCTTCCATGTTGCTGTACTGTTTCCTCAATGTTGTTGTACTGTTTCATCCATGTTGATGTTCTGTTTCACCCATGTTGTTGTTCTGTTTCCTCTATGTTGTTGTTCTGTTTCCAGCGTGCTGTTGTACTGATTCCATTATGCTGTTGTACTGTTTCGCCCATGTTGTTGTACTGATTCGTTTATGTCGTTGTACTGTTTCCTCCATTTTGTTGTACTAATTCGTCCATGTTGTTGTACTGTTTCCGACATGTTATTGTACTGTTTCCTCCATTTTGTACTGTTTCCTCCATGTTGTTGTACTGTTTCCGACATGTTATTGTTCTGTTTCTGACAAGTTGTTGTTCTGTTTCCGGCGTGCTGTTGTACTGATTACATCATGCTGTTGTATTGTTTTACCCATGTTGTTTTACTGATTCGTTTATGTCGTTGTACTGTTTCCTCCATTTTGTTGTACTAATTCGTCCATGTTGTTGTACTGTTTCCGACATGTTATTGTACTGTTTCCTCCATTTTGTACTGTTTCCTCCATGTTGTTGTACTGTTTCCAACATGTTATTGTTCTGTTTCCGACAAGTTGTTGTTCTGTTTCCGGCGTGCTGTTGTACTGATTACATCATGCTGTTGTACTGTTTCCTCCATGTTGTTGTACTGTTTCCGACGTGTTATTTTACTGTTTCCTCCATTTTGTACTGTTTCCTCCATGTTGTTGTACTGTTTCCTACATGTTATTGTACTGTTTCCTCCATTTTGTACTGTTTCCTCCATGTTGTTGTACTGTTTCCTCCATGTTGTTGTACGGTTTCCGACATGGTATTGTACTGTTTCCTCCATTTTGTACTGTTTCCTCCATGCAAGTTGTTATACTGTTTCAAAATGTATGTTGTTATATTTTTTCACCCATGTTGTTGCACTGTTTCTGGCGTGTTATTGTATTGTTTCCACCATGTTGTTGTACTGTTTTCGGTGTGTTGTTGTACTGTTTCAACAATGTAATTGTACTGTTTCACCAATTTCGTTGTACTGTTTCATCCATGTTGTTTTACTGTTTCATCCATGTTGTTGTACTTTTTCCTCCATGCTATTGTACTATTTCATCAATGTTGTTGCACTGTTTCATCCATGTTGTTGTATTGTTTCGTCCATGTTGTTGTACTGTTTTCCCCATGCTGTTGTACTGTTTCATCAATGTTGTTGTACTGTTTCATCCATGTTGTTGTACATTTTCGTCCATGTTTTTCTACTGTTTCCTCCATGCTGTTGTACTGTTTCATCTATGTTGTTGTACTGTTTTACCCATTTTGTTGTACTGTTTCATCCATGTTGTTGTACTGTTTCATCCATGTTGTTGTACTGTTTCCTCCATGCTATTGTACTGTTTCATCCATGTTGTTGTACTGTTTCCTCCATGCTATTGTACTGTTTCATCAATGTTGTTGTACTGTTTCCTCCATTTTGTTGTACTGTTTCCTCCATGTTGTTGTACTGTTTCATCCATGTTGTTGTACTGTTTCCTCCATGCTATTGTAGTGTTTCATCAATGTTGTTGTACTGTTTTCTCCATTGTGTTTAACTGTTTCATCCATGTTGTTGTATTGTTTCGTCCATGTTGTTGTACTGTTTTCCCCATGCTGTTGTACTGTTTCATTCATGTTGTTGTACTGTTTCATCCATGTTGTTGTACTGTTTCGTCCATGTTTTTCTACTATTTCATCCATGTTGTTGTACTGTTTCATCTATGTTGTTGTACTGTTTTACCCTTTTTGTTGTACTGTTTCATCCATGTTGTTGTACTGTTTCATCCATGTTGTTGTACTGTATAATTACTGAATGGGTCTGCGGCATGGTACTTCAGTGTAGCAGTGCGGTCTGCAGTATGGTACTCCAGTGTGGCAGTGCGGTCTGCAGCATGGAACTCCAGTGTGGCAGTGCGGCCTGCAGCATGGTACTCCAGTGTGGCAGTGCGGTCAGTGGCATGGTACTCCAGTGTGGCAGTGCGGCCTGCGGCATGGTACTCCAGTGTGGCAGTGCGGTCTGCGGCATGGTACTCCATTTTGGCCGTGCGGTCTGCGGCATGGTACTTCAGTGTGGCAGTGCGGTCTCGATAATACTTTGTTGTACTATAACTGTTTTGAATCTCACTATTTTCAACAGGTTATACGAGTTAATGGTATATCCCGTTTTAATGGTGGAGGCAGGGCTCAGCATGAATCTGAGTAGAACCATCGTTCTTCTGCAAGTCAGAATTTTAGAAAATTCTCTACTTTGTCACAAAACGTTTTAGGGCCAAGCCTGGCTCGACTACCACAGTTGTCGTTTTATAACAGATCGTCTTTTCAAGTACACACAAATATCGTAATGAGTCGAATATTCTTAATGAAATAGCGCAGTGGTCGTAGTGAAATATTCGTATGATATTTTATGAAACAGATAAATACCGTAAATTCATAAAAATATAAAAAGTTTTGTACCTTGATCGAGTATATAAGTGACAAACAGGCGAGTCATTGTAAAGTGTATTATAAACCCTCGTTATTTACAAAAGATTTATAAAATCACTGATATTAAGATAGGAATGCGTGCATATATCTTTCACCAAGTTTAAGGTTAGTATAGTTATATAATTCGATTAGATCTAAGGTAACAAAGGACTTATTTGATCACCGAAACCAACACTTTGTGAAGGTGGGGAGGGGGGGGGGGGGGGGCAATCTTTTTGAATCTTTCTATTAGGTGTTTTTTTTTATATTCGGTATGAATTTTAAACACCGACGCTGTTGGTAGTGTCAATTTTATATAGCCTGTATTTTATGAAAGGGCGGAGATACACCGCGGTGTGCTCAGATTACGTATGCCCTTGATTAAAACGAACAATCCTTAAAATTAGAAATCGCACAATCATAATGTAAATTATGTACCAACTGTATCCTGTTAATATCTATTGAGTGTGTCATCTTGAGTTAGGTTGGTTTGTAAAATAACATGTATTTATGCAAACCTTTAAATGCGTCTTTATTTTTGAAAGATATTGTTTAGACGATTGAAGTGCATTATATTTTGTATGTTTGTGGTAATCTGAAACACAATTGTCTATTGTATTTGAATTTCGTCTTTCTGTCAATATGTTAAGTTGTATTTGTCTTCTAAAATATCGCGTTATTACTAGCGTTAACAATATATGAAGTTCGGGTATTTTTCAATATCGTGTAGTATCATAATAGCTCTCTCTTCAGTAGACATGCAGTTCAATGTTCAGCAGACAGCCGCGTGATGTTTACGATTCAAATTGCCATGGGACACAACTAAACTTGTTTGTGCAAATATGTGAAGGGAAAGTATGATTATACGTTATTGAATAAATGTTGTACTAATTCAATATGTGATGTTAATAACTAGCTATTTGATAAGATGAGATGATCATGGACACAATGAACAGAATAGATTTTATTTGATACGAGTATTTCAAAGGTGTGCAGTTTAAAGAGTGTATCTAAACTTCGTATTTTAATTTTGTATGCAATATCTCATGTTGAAAATGTAGTTTTATGTTAAAATGATGTGTGTTTTTCTCAAAGGCAAATATATTACTGTATTCATCATCAAAGTAGATTAAAACAACTATTCTTTATTTACAAATGCATTATCAAAAAAGTATTGACCTGCCATCATCTATAGTATGTTGAAAATAGTGCATAATTATAATATCTTACAAAATCAAAAGCAATAATTGTGATGTATGAACAAACTGTTGATTTGTTTATACAATATGCGACACAAATTACCATGTTTACCGCGTTTATGTGTATTTCATAAATATTTTAACGTAAGCATATACATATTATGTATGTATGTATTGTGTATGATGAATAACCCTAATATTGCTATAAGAAATGTGGGGCCGGATTCTCCAGTGGCCGTATAGTCTTGGGGCCGGATTCTCCATGGCCGTTTTGGAATGGGGCCGGATTTTCCAGGTTCCGTTATAATTTCATAAGATTATGTTGTTACAACAGATTAATATTTTCGCATACCACTTCATTATACGAGAGGATCTATTTTTGAAAAAATAAACTTAAAACTGCACGTAAGTTAAAAAAAAATTAAGTTTAAAGAATTATCACCAATACATTTAATTAATAAAGCCATCGAATAATTAAGAAATGCACAATTTTGAAAACCGCTAACATTTTTCCTCCCGTTCTATTATCTTTTATAAAATTTGAATTTGTTATCAATTTATCTGAATATTTATGTTAAATCAAATAGCTAATTTTGAAAAAATTAACAAACTAACGTGTGTTGAAATATAATTACTCATCTACATCCTAGCAAATTATATCATTGCCCTCAATAAAATTACAAGTTTTGCTTCCGGGCAGGGGTAGTCGTTAATTAAGGTCATAAATTAACACTGGCTTATTCCATTGTTTGAGATTTGAAAAACAGACCGAAACTCTGGGAGGGGGGGGGGGGGGGGGGGGGGGTTGTACAAGGATTATCAGATTTACATATTACTTAACTGATCTTAGGAAAACGTTTGATATTGGTTTATCATAACTAACTTGTATTGTATGACAGTGCGCATGCGTGAAAACAAACATGTTGTATTTAAGGCTCTCTGAAAAAGTTGGAATTATGTGTTAATTATGTGGTTTCTAAATTAGGAAATGGACTAAAATGAAGAGCTTAGTGAAGTTTATTGAACATCTCAAACAATGACTCTTATGATCGTAGATCTATGAATTTACAAACATTTTCATCATTTTCCTTTGTCTAAATAGTTAAAGTTCAAATCACACCGTTATTACAAGGGTCACGCTGGAGTGTTCTTTACATCGCCTCAGGGCATGGACCATTATGGTGCTCACCACAGCCTTGAGTAACCGTTGTCCGGATGTGACACCACTGAGATTTCGCTGTGCAGTCGATAATTGCCAGATAATTACAGCCTGAAAGTTGAAGACGAAGTAATAACTACTGGAGTATGTGCAGCAACACTGACAATTTAACACAATACCCTATATATATATGGGAAAGCACATTTTATAGAAAATCATTAATGTTCCGAAATCATTACTGTCACTACCGGCAGCACCCCCGCTGTATGATCAAGAAGAAACTATTGTGAAAACACTCAAGAGCAGCCCATTTCAACCAAGACTAATGACAATGTCTTTATGTCGAAATGAACTACATTATTCTGATAAAACGTCTGAATTAGTATCATCGCTTACTGAACAGGACGACATGATACAGTGTGGTCAGCCTCATGAACACGTGGAAGATGTAAACTTTGCCCACATTAAAAAAGAGCACGTGCCTTTTGAATTTGGAGAAGACGATTCATTCAAGCTTGACGGCGTTGTTACTGACCATCTAGACAAAGAACTGGAAGATCTGCCGAAAGATCTTATATTAGCAAACTCTTATAAGCTACTAATTCCTGTGAAGAAACATTGTCTCACTATCGATCAGAACTCGCTATACGCGCTAAACGATGTGTGAATCCACCGTCAGGCGTTCTTAAAGACCGACGCAACTCCTCTGAGAACACTGTTGTTGAGAAATACGCCCATGATTGCTTCATTCTCAACGAATTTTTGTACGGAAATCGCTTCGATGTGGAAGAACTATTTAAACGAGCAGGTCATACTGCACACAACCAATCTATCTCTCAGATAAGTGGTATAGGTCAAACACCACAAAGAAACACAACTACAGCATTAGTTGCTGACATGAACCTTATGAAAGAAACGGTAGCTATTTGAGTGCAAAGGTAACTATTCTGAAGGCAAAGCACTATGAAAATAAACAAAAAATCACAGATATGTCAAATAGAATGCAATCGGAAATCTCAAATATATACCGAGAACTTCAAACGTGCCATGATGTCATTAAGGACGTCTTACCTGTAGGAGGTAACGGACAGGGACAAAATAAACTCTCAGATGGGTTGAAACAAATTGCTCAAACTTTGGTCAAATTTGATCTACACCGATCGCATGCTATGAAAGAAGTTAATGACCTACATATAAAAGTAAGGGACAATGCTAACAACATTGAACACAGTCTTGGCTCCAGTTCAAATGGAAATAACAATATTAAGAGTCAAATAAGAAATCTGAAGGAAAAGATTGACGAAAACTGTGCTGTAACAAGCAAAAAAGAACTATTAATTCGTGATCATGATTCGCCTGTTCGTTCCGTTCAAGACAAAGTGAAAGTGCTGGAGAAACGGTTAAATGAAAGTAACATGAGTAGTATAGAAACGTCACTTAAAACATTTACCCATGACCTCAGTGAAAAGATGGACAAACTATGTACAACAATGGAATCAACACTCGCTAGCCTGATTGAAGTTAATGAAAAGGCATTTCATAACAACGGACATACATTAAACACTTATGTGGCCACTTCAAGTAAGCCAACTACTACTTACACAGCAAAGAGTGGAAAATACAGAAACAACGAAACAGGTAGAGATGCAACAGAGTGTCACATTGACTTGACCCGGAATGACTGTACACACGGTACTACAAGAAACATTGAACCAACTCCGAATCAATCCTTTGACATGGAAGTAAACGTAAACATTCAATCAGAGACTCGCGATCGATTCAAAGTGGTGCTTTGTAAGAAAGCAAAATCCTACGTTGTTACAGGCATCGACCTTGATAGCGAAGAAGAAGGTCTCAAAGACTTCTTAGATGATCTTGGAATAACGTTTAAATCAGCGAAGTTTCTATATAGACGCAAAACAGATAGCAAATCTGCACAAATTATGGTAAATGAAGATCAAGATCATATAATCAACGACCCAGTCAACTGACCGCCTGGTATTGTGTGTAGGCCATGGATGAATAGACCTGACTATAGGGCACGGTTTACTCGAATAGCAAACTTCAATGGATACTAATAAGCAATCAAATACAATAGCTCTGAATATAATGTCTTGGAATGCAACCGGAATCATGACTGGTGTACCATACTTGCTCAATGTGCTACAGTCTAAATTTATTCAAATTTGTGGCATTTCTGAACACTGGTTGCTCCCCCAAAGTCAGCACTTTCTTGATTATCTTAGTCATGACTACTGCTCTCACGTAGTTCTAGATGACGACTGCAAAACATTTAATAGCAGAAATATTGGAAAAGGCGGTGTTGGACTGTTGTGGCATAAATTATTAGACACTAACATTGAAGTGATTGACACTAACAGCGATCGAATTGCTGCTTTAAAATTAACTTTGAAACATTCAACATTATACATAATTCAAGTATATTTGCCATGCTCTAAACATAGCCTTGACTATTTTAAGAATGAAGTTGATAATCTAAATGACATGTGCGCTATATTTAATGGCAATGGCAGAATTATCGTAATGGGAGATTTTAACGCTAAAGTTCCGGTGTCGACTGATCAGACTTCTTTAACTGCTAGAGATCGTACCTAGTACAAACAATGTTAAATTATAATCTCACTGTAGTAATTAATTTAAAACGCTGTACTGGATCAAAGTTCTCATTCATTCCATATGGAGACAAACAACCGAGTCTTATTGACCATATATTTGTGGACGAAACCCTTATATTTGATATAAGAAAGTGCTATATCGACAAAGAAGGTCCTTTGAATGTCTGCAGACACCTTCCTGTCTTCATCTCGTTAATGTTTCATTGCGAAATAAACAACGAGTTATTAAAATCAGAAAAGTTTGTGAAATCCTGCTTCAAAATGGAACTGTCTAGTTAAAAAGGAAAATTACAAGAACAAAGTAACTCAGTTATTAGCAGACAGTACGGTAGATTACGATAAAGAAGATGACGCTTACGATATATTAGTGTCATGTTTACAGGTGTCAGCGGAAACCTTAATTTCAAACCGAGTATTCAAGAAATATTTAAAGCCATATTGGTCAAAAACTGCAAAGGAATATCATACCACAATGAGACACAACAGATCAGCCTGGATTGCAGAAGGCAAGCGACAAAACTCACGTTCGTTTGAAATTTATAAAAAGTCGAAAGCTAAATTTAGACGTAAACTAAGACAGGCCGCGTCTGAATTTGAAAGAGAAGAACTGGAAAGAATTGACAAATTAGCTGAGTTAGATCAAAAAGGGTTTTGGAAAGTAATTAACTCAAGAATATCTAAGAAAAAGGTTAAAAAGGGCAATGAAATGATCTTTGATGGCACATTAGCAAGTACTCATGATGAGACTGTTGAAGGCTGGAGGGCATACTTTGATTGCACATTAGCAAGTACTCATGATGAGACTGTCGAAGGCTGGAGGGCATACTTTGATGGCACATTAGCAAGTACTCATGATGAGACTGTCGAAGGCTGGAGGGCATACTTTGATGGCACATTAGCAAGTACTCATGATGAGACTGTCGAAGGCTGGAGGGCATACTTTGATGGCGCATTAGCAAGTACTCATGATGAGACTGTCGAAGGCTGGAGGGCATACTTTGATGACACATTAGCAAGTACTCATGGTGAGATTGTCGAAGGCTGGAGGGCATACTTTGATGGCACATTAGCAAGTACTCATGGTGAGATTGTCGAAGGCTGGAGGGCATACTTTGATGGCACATTAGCAAGTACTGATGATGAGACTGTCGAAGGCTGGAGGGCATACTTTGATTGCACATTAGCAAGTACTCATGGTGAGACTGTCGAAGGCTGGAGGGCATACTTTGATGGCACATTAGCAAGTACTCATGGTGAGATTGTCGAAGACTGGAGGGCATACTTTTATGGCACATTAGCAAGTACTCATGATGAGATTGTCGAAGGCATGAGGGCATACTTTGCAGAATTATATAGCTTTTCAGAATCGGATGAATTCGATGAAGAATTTAGACATCAAGTTGATGAAAATGTTAAACTGTTTGTAGACAAGAACTTTGATGATTCTGACTCAAAATTCTCAAATCTAACAAAAGCTATATCAGTCAAGGAATAACAGAAAATAATAGATAAACTTCCTGCGGGGAAAAGTTTATCTGTGGACAACATAACATATGAGCATATCAAATACGGTGGCATACACCTGGTCAAATGTCTCAGTCGATTGTTTAATGCAATATTGAAACACGAACTTGTGCCATTACAATTTAAACAAGGTCTTACAATTACGCTCCACAAAGGAAATGGGAAATCTACAACTGACCCGAACAATTACAGGGCTATTTCTCTACTGCCTGTTATATCAAAACGTTTTGAAAAGGGCATTCTAAATCGCCTAGAATCTGACAGGTTTATGGAAAAACTCCATCCTCTTCAGTATGGGTTTCAGAAAGGTAAAAACTGTAAAATGGTATCATTTATTCTTCAAGAATGCAGAAGCTATTGTAAGGAACGAGGTAACGACCTATATACTTGCTTTATGGACGCAAAACAAGCATTTGATCGAGTGTGGATAAACGGTTTACTATGTAAACTACACGCGTTTGACATTAAAGGTAAAATCCTGAGGATAATAGCAAATATGTTTCATTCTATATCCAGCAGGGTGTTATCTCATGCGCTACTTTCAAAAGCCTTCAGTATCAAGCAAGGAACCAGACAAGGCAGTATTTTGTCTCCTTTCTTCTATACAGTGTTCGTCAACCAGCTTCTACATGACCTAGATTCATCAGGCTATGGTTTCTAAATAGACAATGTGTCATCCAGTGCTCCAACCCAAGCCGATGATATCGTTCTTCTGTCGATTACGAAACGTTGAATAGACAAAATGTTGAATATATGCTGCAAGTACGCAAATAAATGGCAATATATTTATAACCCGCTTAAGTGTGCAGTGATGGTTATGAGTCCGAGACAAATACATGGGTTTAAACAAAAATACGAGTTTAAGTACGCAGAAGTTAAGTTAAACCAAGTAAAAGAATACAAACATTTGGGAACTGTACAAGCTGACCATGGTAGATACCCTGCAAATATTGATGAAACTAAGTAGACTACCAGGGGAACATTTCTCTCCCTCACAAGAAATAGCGTCCATTTAAATGAAGTAAATCCCATAACATCGGCCAAGTTATACACAGCCATGATTCTTCCACGTGCCCTCTTTGGCTGTGAGCTGTGGAACAACATATCAGTATCAAGTTTGAAAGTTCTTGAAGTTGGACATCACTTTTGCCTAAAATCAGCACAAGGTCTACCATATCTTACTCGCTCAGGCATGGTTATAGGCATGCTTGGTCATACGAGCATTGAAGCATACATAGACTTACAAAAACTTATTTTCTTTGGATCCCTGTGCAGAATGAAAAAGACAGATTTGGTACAACAAATTCTAATCAGACGGATATTTCAATACAAATCTAACTGTATTGTAACGAAGCTTGGTTTCGTCCCAGATTTAGTTCGGTTATTGACTAAGTATGAACTGATTTCTTCCTTAGATGAATATCTAGTGTCTGATACTTTTCTATCAAAGGTTTGTTTGAAGAGTGAGTGTCGATCCACCATCTTAAAATACGAAGAATCCTTATTGCTTTCCAGAATGTGTTTAAGTGATGACTTTATAGGGGTCGAAACCGAAATCGCCCGAAGGGCGAGTTTGTTTACGAACCCGTTACGGTATCACTCGAGCGACATCTAGAACTCAGTGAGAAGTTGTGCATTTTGAAAAAAAACACGACGACCTTTAACGCATACGTTGCCTCGTGACTATTGTTCCAAATAAAATAAAACTAACAAAATCTTGTTTCAAAAAAATTACTTTAATAATAATATTAAAATAGTTAAACTTTTTTGATAAGTAAAATTCTTAGCTTTAGTGGATAATTAAAATACCAAACCAGACGACAAAGTCATTTCTCTGCAGTAAATATATTTCGCAAAGTTTCAGTCAAAGTAATTGCGGGTAAAATGAAAAGTATTCCGATTGCTGTTTATATATTTTTTGCGTTTTCAACAGTTCGCTGGTGTTATCAAAGGTAAATATACGTGTATAGATAATTGTTGCTTAGTATCGTATCATTTCTGTCCTGAAAATGGCTCTCAAAATAACCATGTCTATCTTGCGAGAGCAGAAAATAAATGAACAATTGTTTGATGTTTACAATTGTATGGTTTTTCGATCATGACCTGAATTCGATCACTTCCAAGAATTATGAATATCACTAAAGTGACATCGGTCAACCATCCAAGTACTTATCTTGTACATCGTTGCTTAATCATGTTGCTGTAAAAGCTAGCTTCACAGAAAAGACTGTTGTTTGTGACCTATATGTACACTTTCTACACTCTTCCCCTCTTTGCCGTTAGGGCTTATACCCAACAGCACAGCCTGTGGCTTTCAGCAGTTAATTGCCATATCCCATCCCATTCCAAAGAAAGAGAGATTCGTGCAGGCACAGGTTCGAAAGTTTATCCTCGTTGCCATTAAAGTAACATCGGTCACCCATCCAAGTACTAACACTCCCCTAACACTGTACATCGTTGCTCAACTTCCAATACCGTCAGTGCACTTTAACTACATCGCTGTAGAAGCTAGCTTAACAGCAAGACTGTTGTAAGTGACCAATGTACATTCACATCATCGGGTATGGTATTCAATTTCCTTCACAATTGGCAATATTTACAAATAGCATCCATGTGGTTGATTGTTTCATCGGCAATGTTGGTGATATATATGATATTGATTAGTGTTTTGCCTAAAATTGTTTTAATTAAAATAAACTAATGCTAAATATTTTATTACTCATTAATACTTTTCAATTACATAATTATAGCCCTAGTTAGTCAACAGACCATAACTGGTTCTCACCTATCCACAATTGTCAGTGTTCTTGCTGTATATTTGGCGTGCCACATAACACTATACTAAATTAAGGTTGACGAAACCCCTATCTGTTTTTAACACAAAATTAAAGTAGATGAACTGGTAGGTGGATGAAACTACCATCACCCGTGGGCCACAGCATGTGAAATTGAAGCTACAGTCAGACCCAAACTCACTGTTTGTTGAGAGAACATAAACTGCAACCAATTTTTTTTTTATCTGTAGTTGTCATGGTGTGTGGCACAAAAGTCACTTACCCAATATTTTACAGAAATAAACATCTACCATTTGTTTAAATATCTGTATTTGTCATAGTGTGTGCTGCGAAAGTTGCTAACCTAAAATTTATGGACATAAACATCAAGGAATTATATAGAGATGGAAAGGCAACTAGTTGAGATTTTGTGAACGCTCATGCCAAATTAGTAATCTTTCGTGTGCTATTTTATCAACAGATGCAAGTTTCCTATCTTTCTATACAAGTCCTTGTAAACATCAACACTTTTTTAATATCTGTAGTTGTCATGGTGTTCGGCACGAAAGAAGCTTTCCTACTTTTACGGACATAAACATCCCATATGGGCGATTACCCGAGAAGAGTGTTGATCATTTTAGGTTCCAGGGGGATAGTGCAGGTTACAGATTGAAACCAACTGTATGTTTCTGCTGGTTCCTTAGTGTGCTCAGTGTATAGCACCGCCACATGGATCCTCGATTTAAATACCCATCGGAACGACTGTTTTTAATTGGCCAGCTCCGGGGATCTAACCCAGAGCCTCAAATACTAGAAGTTTTGTGATTTACCCTCTGAGCTAATGGGGCTAACCAGCTTATACTGGTTATGCTGCCATCAAAACAGCTATGTATTTTTGGACATCTTATCGAATAACGCCAGGAGATAATTGAATGTTAATTGATCCAGAGTAGTGATTAACTGGTCAGTGGTAATTAATCCCCATGTGTATGTGTACCAATTAAAGTAATTAAAGAGACTAAACTTTTGTAAATGGTGACTTGTACAAGTTTCTACTTGGCCAGTGACTTGTACAATTTTCTACTTGTTCAGAACATCTGGCTATAGGATTGTACACCACTGTCAGGGGAAGGTATTTCAACAACATTGTTAGGCATGGTACTAAAAGTCTAAATATAGTATATCTATACTAAATTTTGTCTATTATCACTGATACATTGGGCATATATTCACATTCCTTGCATAATTCCGATGAGCAGGGCGTAACCGTAATCACTACTCAGAATTCATTTAGGCAGGGCATTATCACTTCCCAGAATCTTAATTTTGATAACAGCCCGGGCAAGGGTTAATGGCATGGGGGAAAAAGTGTGCATGTGGAAGTTGATAATGGGTGAACGAACAGTGCCTTGAAGTGACAATGCAAGCTGTACTCTAGGTGCAATAATGAACAAAAAAAAAAAAGTATTGTCAGGTCTCCTGTATTTTCCAAAAAGTAACATAAGTCTGAGTAGAACCTTTCAAGGGAAATTGGTTAACTCTAATAAATTGTATGTATATAGCTTGACTTGAACCAACAACTTCACATGTGCTCATAAGTGCTCTCAGTAATGGAGGGTTGCACTCTGGCATCAAAATAAAACAAGTAGGGCATGTGTTTCCTGTGCTCCTACCTACTCACTAAAAATTGCAGATACTTAAACTTTTTATTGCCTTTCGAAACTTTTTATTTTTTCATGATATCTGTCCATTTTTCTTTAAAATATTGAGTCGAGACACAGCAATCAAACATTCTATTAGGATGACCTGGCCAAATATGGCAAAAAAGTTTGGTCAATATTGATAATAACAAACAATTGTATTGATACATATGGTGCAGCGGCATATTATAGTAGTTGATAAATAGTTATAAAACTTTAATTAATGAGAACAGTGATTAAATGCATTCTTTTTTTAATCGGGTTTAACGCCATTTTTAACACATTTCAGGTTATGTATGGCTTATCCAGTTTTGCTGGTGGAGGAAGACCCCAGACTGAGTACAACTACTGTCCTTCCGCAAGTAACTGGAAACTTTCTCACATACAGTTTTTGGAGCGGGATTCAAACCTACGACCTTAGCGGTGAGAAGTAAGTGATCTTGAGATGTTGCCTTGTACCACTCGGCCACCCTTTAAATGCATTCAGTCTACCACTAACCCCTTTACTTTAATCTCAGTCGGTCTTTTTAGGTCACCTGAGACTTTGTCTCAATGGACCTTTTGTCCATCATCATGCGTCCGTAAACAATTGACTTTTTTGAGCTCTTCTCAAAACCGTAACCGTAATTGTAATGATATATTGTATACAGCTTTGGTACACACAGGTGATCAAAATTGTGAAAACGGTCATAGTAAGGTAAACTTTGAAAATCTTTTTCTCAATATAGGAGAAGCACTGGGAAACAAATAGTGAGCATGATTATGGACATATATGGGTAATTTATAAAAATTGTGAATTCCATGTCCCTGGGTCACATGGTTTTGCCCTTGGAGTGAGGCCTACTTTACTAAATATATATAAGAGATAATCAGATGACCGTTAAAACCCATGGGCCTCTTGTTTAAAAACACATTATAAATTACGGTTTCCAACAATGTATGTATTAATATAATTATATAAATATAAGTCAGTAACCTCCCTGTTCATGTCATGATGTAATTATTTCAATCAGAGAACAGTATGAATAACATACATTTATTGTTAGTTGGCCTTTTGCTTTGTTTTCATTCGAGTTTTGATAAATACATTGTAAATTCTGACGGAGTTGTCTTTGTTACTGTAAACAATTTTCAAATTGTTTTTAGCTCGACTTTTCGAAGAATAAAGAGAGCTATTCTGCTCACCTGAATTTCAGCGTCCCGCCTTGGTTGAAGTTTTGTGTGCAAGTCCCAATCTCAATAACCATTGCATGTATTGACTTGAAATTTAACACAACACTTCCCAGTCATACTATGATAACTAAGTTAGATAACTCTTGGATTAATATAATGCAAGTTATTGCCCTTGTTTGACTTAAAAATTCGTGTTAGTTTTGCTTGAAAGTACCATCTTGTCCATACTTCATCAACCACTCAATGTATTTGATTTAAACTTAACGCAAGACTTCCCAGTCATAACACATACTACAATGAATAAGTTAGATTACTCTTACATGAATAAAATGCAAATTATTGCCCTTATTTGACATATTAAAATTTACGCGCAAGTACCATCAATTGGATCTCACAACCCTTGAATTGACCGTCAGACACATTATAGACTTAACGTATAACATGAATAAATCCCAAGGTGCAATTCATTTTACAAAGGGGGGCATTTATTTGGGACAGAGATATCCAAATTTAACCATTTTATAAAGTACATAATTATATTTATGTAAAAAATACCATAAAACACACAGCTGATGCTTTAGATGTTTCAACCTGACTTGAAATCAATACCTGTATATTTCTATTAAAGACTAGCTTCCAGATTGTTGAAGCGTTTTCCCCCATAAAAAAGGAGGAGTCGATCTGATTTTTAATTTCACAAAATTTGATATTATACTACATGTATATAGTATTAAAAAACAAACATGTAGTGCTGTGTTACAAGAGTGCATTTTATAAATAGAAATTTGGGCTATTTTAAATACTAATTTCTATTAATTTACATAATTTGATTTGGTAAATATTTAAGTCCATTATATTAGTACAACATGATATGCTTCTGTGGTGTAACTGGCAAACACAACTACACTTTTGTAGAAATTTTGGGTTCGAATCCCAGCAGTTGCGAACAACATGAAAAGAGACGGCTTAGATATGGTGAAAAAAGAAATGTCTGTTTTATTTTTTAATGAAATTATTCTCTTTTAAAAATGTATATTTTTTTATAATGTTTGCTGCTGCATGGACAAAATGCTACTAACGTATGCTTACTCTTTCTGACTGCCTTACATTCGAAAAGTATATTTTCCTTGGACTGTAGTTTATAATCATACATGGTCTATATTTTCTGTCTATTTTATTTGTCTTATTTAGTATTATAACCAGATTGTAGAAGTGTCTGGACAAGAACTGAAGGGAACCTATGTCCAGATTGTATATTTCATATATATTTGGATGCCTCAGCTGCTAATTTGGGAACTTAAGTAAATGTGTTGGTTTATGTATGCAGTCATGCACAATGCTGTTGTTTTTTCTTGGTACATGGGAGATGTAGGTTCAAATAACTGCCATGTCCAGAGACTCCTCTTAAAGTTTAGTCTAGTCCTGTGTCCTAGACGTTTCCAACATTTGTCCAGAACTATACATTTGGTTAAGTCATATTTTAACATTTAAACTGCAAGAACTCTATTTATGCTTGAATACAGTATGAATGTCTGGTGTTTAGAATTATACAAATGGTTCCTTCTGTGGCAGAGTTGTCCATAGTGTTGTTGTCAAATAACCATTTACTTCTCACTGCCGAAGTTGTCGGATCAATCCTCGCTCCGGTAGTCTAAAACCATTTTGTGAGAAATTTAAGGTTACTTACAAAAGGACAGTGGCTGTACTGAGATTGGTTCCTTTGTATTCTAGGTCTGTTTTGAAATTCTTTTGAAACCCCAGTAAAAATACATACTGGCTATCTGCACAGTGTAAACTATAGTATAGACATGTATTATGTTTATGCAGCCATTGCAGACTCGAACTCGGGACCTTTCACTTACAGGTCAAGTGCTCTACAGACTGTGCTAAGCAGACCGTTGACATATATTTCTCTCCTAACAGTTTAGGTACACACTGTGACATTTATATTATGCAAGAAACATTTATAACTGAAGAAAACCCCACGTCAAAAGGTATTTTGTGACCAGCATCCATTTATGTAGCTTGATTAAAAAAGGCGTGAATGGACAGATTCTTTATTATTTGGATATCCTTTCAGCTGTACATAACTCGGGAGACGCAAAATAAAAAAACTTTAAAAGGCTCCTAGAAATGTGCAATATGTCGCACTACCATTTATGATGCTAGTAACGTTTGCTTTTGTTTTGCAAACCAAGGAATTAGAGATATAATTCCTTGAATAAAGTTTCAATCATATAATAAGTGATTTATTTATGATAAACATAATACATATTAAATATATAATGGAAACAGCTGCAACATTATTCTAAACTTATAATACATGTACTATAAAGTTTATTTAGTATTTGTTTGTTTACTATACTATAAATTTGAAGTTCGACCCCAAGAGAGGCAATGCCTTAGTTCATATTACGTTTCCGTCGCTTAAACAAATCCTTAGCTCCAGCAAACATTTCGCGTGTCGCTCTTGAAAAACCAAATACACTTGAGTTAATGACGTTTATGGCGAAACTACAATGTCAGCAACCTACACAATTGCCATGTCCGAAATGTGATCAAATACTCACTGACCAAGTAAAGCATTTTCTTGTTGACTGCTTGGATCATACAATAAAACTGTTGAGAACTGAATACTGGAAATATGTGATAAATAAGTTTAGTAAAGCTCTGTACAATATGCTAAATACAACAGACAATGAGAAATTAACTTTATACATGATTGGTATGATAGATGATAACTTAACACAAGTGCTCAATATAGAACGATATTCAGACTTTATGGTACAGAATGCAACATACATTAAACATAGTTATACTTCTTAATTGTACCCCCATTCTTTGTAACTGATGATGTGTATAATATGTCATTAGCGTGTATAACAAGTTAAAGTTCATGCTTCTGCAATAGAACTATTCTCTTCATGTTAGTTAACATGTCTGTAGTTTTGTTTAATATGTGTGTTTAATGTTCATATCAAATAATCTTCATTAACTTGGAGGAAATAAAGATGATAAATATAAAACCTTTATATTTCTTTTACTTATTAAATAATTTTATTTTCGTTCATTTCATAGTTATTATTTTCATTTTTGTCTTATCTATATACACGTCATATAACAAAACATCTACATGGACGTTTAAACTTGTACAAAGCCATTCTAAGAGAATTATAAGATTGATTGATTCATACATTCATTCTTTATCCATATCAATGAAAAGCACAATTATTTTACATGATAAAGCTTTATGAAAACTTCTGCTAATCTTTATACTAAAATCTGCAATTAACCAAGTTTTTTTATTAATAGCTGAAGAAGAAAAGGGGCACTATTGCGCATTTTTAAAAATATCTTATAAAGATTATTAAATTGAGTAATTCAAAACAATGATATGCTAATTGTGCTGTATTAACATAAATATCAGCAAATGACATTATAAAATCTCTTTATTCAAGTAATAAAGTATTGTTGTCATTTAATCACTGGTTTTAGTCTTTATTGATATAAATTGATTATCCAAATTATACATACTCGTTAATCAATTTTCTTTCTATGTCAGCTGAGTTATTTCACAGCAAAGACATTAAAACATAAATTTGTGCGAAAGAAATATACCTTTAAAAAATGTTTTGGATTAAAAAAGAAATGAACTTGAATTTGAAGTTTTTTAAAAGGTTCTTTAATCAAAATATGAAATTAAAATAAATCTATTCTTTAGAATATAAGTAAAATACATAAATAAAAACAACACTTTAAACTACACATAACTTGCAATATCACCATGTGTATATAAACATGTCGGGGCTGACCAACATCTGCCGGCTGATATAGCGACGTACATGCTGTATTTAATTGGGTACAGTAAAATGCTGTTTTGGGTACAATAGTACGCTCTATTAAACATACAGAAAATAAATCAGAACTACATTTTGTCTCATTTTAAAAGCAAAATTGAAGCAAGATGCAATAATTATATTTTCAATATCTAAGATCATCGTAAAGAGAATTTGATTTGCAAAACACGTATACGTTGTAATAGGTTAGCAAAAAATCACGACTAAGGTTTATAAGACATTAAAAGTGGCCGAAAACGTGTTTTGAGTTATTTGTATATAGAACATATAAGGAGCATATATGCTGTTAATAAATTAAAAAAGGAAGCAAAAAGACGTAAACTTATTTAATATATATTTTATTTTATCAAAATAAAGGTTATATTTTTAACTTAATAACTAGATGTTGTAATAGGTTGGCAATTTAATAATGAAAAAGTTATAACGATAAAATTAAATTTCTCCTGTATGTTTCTATGTAAACCAAATATCACGGTTTAGCCAGGTAAGTTATAAAAACCGCCGATATCAAGGGGGGCAATTGATCCCGATAAGTCAGTTGGATGTCTGAAATAGTTCCACATGATAACATTCTATCACGAATCTCCCCCACCCACACATATATCAAGATTTCTTTTTCTGCAATCCTGATCACCCCCACCCCTCCTCATCCGAACTTATCACAACTTAACCCTTTACTCCATAGATACGCGTTTTCCCGCACTAATCACAGAAGGCCTTTGAAAACAGTGCAGGAAGAGTTCAGATTGCTCGCAACACTTCTGAACTCTTCCTGCACTGTTTTCCACTCTGTCAGTTAATATAAACATAATTCACCCAATAATTCAAAAGCCTTCTATATTTATTTAGGTGTCCAAAGACGTCTATATTAGAGGCGTCCAAAGGCGTCTATATGAAGTAAAGGGTTAAGAAGTTTACTAAATACTGAATCCCGCCAATAGTGAATCTGCACCTGTAATTATGTCTACATGTTAAAAATGGAAAACGCTTATTTTTATCTAAAACCGTCTGCCTGCCTGCCTGCCTGCCTGCCTGCCTGCCTGCCTGCCTGTCTGTCTGTCTGTCTGTCTGTCTGTCTGTCTGTCTGTCTGTCTGTCAAACAAATAATTACGTTTGAAACTTTTTCAAACAGAAATCATCTTGTCAATTCTTTATTTATTTAAAAATATACTTATTCCAATTAATTTGGAAATGTTAAAACAATATATGAACTTTCAACATGTAATTTAATCATATTAGTAGAGTAGAGCTCGTTCTAGTTTCCATAGCAATGAGTGTTTACGTCTTTTTGAGACATTGGATAATACATTGGTGTCTACTTGAACAGTATTCTAAACGCTGTCACACTGGCGTATCATGCCGCAGACACACGGTATGATACCCACACCCAGTCACATATACTGACATCGGGCTGACAATACCTATAATTATACTCTTAATGCAAGCACGAAAGCTTGTAGTACCATTATTTCATGTCTTTGATATGACTATGCCGGGGATCGAACCAACGATTTCCCGCATGTGAGACGGATCTTCTACCAACTCTGAGGTAATGTAGGAGAAGATAGGAGACAGCATATGGGTCGGGGTAACACTATTTTATTGTGATGTTAAATACAAAAGATAAACATAAAGCTAACATCAGCAATCGATTAGCATGGGAGCAGCGAGGACAATCCCATCTTCCTAATAATGTTCAGATTAGGTGAACCAACGTGCACTTCCAGCATCCAACATTATTATAAATCGAAATGCTTTTTGCGTAGTGTAAGTGTTTCTAAGGATTTGAGTCCTTCCGTCAAATAATCCTGAGGAAGATTCAAAATAACATAAAGTACTATTATAATCAGTAGCTCAACGGTCAAGGTCAAACTTACAGGTCAAACATGTGGGATAACTAGTCCGTTTATTCGTGTGCAGGGGCGGCGGTGGGCGAACTGTTTAGCCGTAATACTCGCAATCTATAATATATTTTTCTAAAACTAGCATTTCTAATGCTTGCTAACACTAAAGTAGCCGGGGAAAGCGAACTACTCAAAACACTTACTGCTGTTTAAAGAAACAAATGTAATCTAGTTAAGCACTACAGAGTTGCGTCCCTTATTAGCGGCTTGCCAGCAAACAAGATACAAGATACAAGATACAAGATGTTTTATTGAGTAAATAAAGGCCTCCGGCCCAAAATACAACAGTAATTATTGATCATTGATGTTTTACAAAGTTGTGTTACAATATATTTAATATACATTTGAAGTGTCTGAAAACTGGTACAGTATATAATGTGGAACTATGTTTTATCTATAATTTCAAACAGTTTTGTTATAAAAAGAGCAATTTTTCTAATAGTCTCTGGATTCTCGCTTTGAAGCAATCGATAAAAATCTGCATGTTCTGAATGCCCTATATACCAATTATACAGATGTGTTTCTCTAACATGAGTATACTTAGAACAATTAAAAAATACATGGTATTCGTTTTCTATCACCATTATATTGGAATTTAAGAAACAAAATAAACATATTCTATTTTCTCTTTCAATGTTAAAATGTCGACCAATTTCAATATTTAGTCTGTGAGAGGAGCATCTAAAACGTGCAAATGATCGTTTGAGATTGAACGAAAGGTCAATGTTTAAATATCTTTCAGGATTTAATAAGGATTTAATATGTTTATATGTATCACACCTGGGTGAGTTGATTATATCATCATGCCAAGTTTGAGTCATACAATCTGAGATCCTTCGTTTAAATGTTAAGACAAATAGGTTAATGTCACCAACATCTTGTGCTAGCCACACATACCCAAACCCATACCTATACAATAATGTTTTAACGTTTGTGGCCCAAGTTTTTCTACCAATATCGTCTAGAGATTTCAACATTTTGTAACAGTTCTTAGGAAAGCGATTGTTGGACATTTGAAGCAATTTACACCAGTATTTTATGCACTTGGTATAATATATTACACATAGTGGAAGTCTCCCGCACTCTCCAAGAGCTACAGAATTATTAACAGTAGAATTAATACCTAGAAAATATTTACAAAATTGCACTTGTATTTGTTCTATCTTGTCGGCGTATTCATGTCCCCAGATTTCCGAACCAAATGTGAGTATTGGCACTACCATCGAATCAAATAATTTAAATATATCTTTATGCATAAAACTTCCAAATGTCCTCTGATATCCTTTAATAGAAAATATTGTCTTCCTAGCCTGTGCAGCCAATTTACACTTAGCAGATATCCATGAGAGTTTAGGTGTAAAAAGTAATCCCATATATTTATATACAGATGTCGTGTTTACATTATTTCCATTAAAGGACCAATTTTCATAATTTCGCAGTGGACCGCCATTTCTAAATACTATTATTTCAGTTTTCTTGATGTTAACCTGCATGCCCGTGTTATCACAAAATTCAGAAATTGCGTTGAGCTGTATTTGTAAGTTCCTTGCTGTGTCCGCACAGTTAGCTACGTCGTCCGCAAAAAGTAAGCAAAGAATATCTGGTATATCATTAGTAATAAATATTCCATTATGACATTTCTCTCTGAGGTGGGTACAAAGGTCATTTATGTAAAGACTAAAAATTATCGGCGAATTTAAATCACCTTGTCTCGCTCCAATATTGCATTTAAATGGCTTAGTAAACTTGTCTCCAACCCTACCATATGACTGGATGTTCGAATACATAGATATTAACACATGCACAAGCTTACCGTTGATGCCTTTCTTCAGAAGGCTTGAAAATAGTTTAAAGTGAACTAGAGAATCAAATGCTTTCTGAAAATCTACGTATAGTACATAGAACCTACCACCTGGTTTCGAAATATATTTCTGGACTATACTTTGCAAATTGAACATGTTATCTATAACCGAGTTAGCAAAGTTCCTATGCAATGCAGTGTGTAATGTTCAAAACAGTAAATAGAGATTTGATTTCTCGCCTCGGATGTATAGAACAAAGTCTGGTAAATCATGTACGAGGGTCATTCAAGAATTTTAGAATGGAAGAGCCAGAACATATTCTATATGCTATAATAATGACGGAACATTCAACTGTGCGATAAAACCGAAAATCATGTTTGTTTTGGTGTTAAATGTTACAATTTCTAAGTCAGACTATTGGCGTTATAGTCAAAATTAAATATTTCCAGACTATTTGAACATAATGACAAAGGACAAGAAACAGGCGATCATTTTGATAAAGAAAAAAAAATCTACGGACATCGTTAGGAAATGTGTTACTAATAATACTAGATAGATTCATTTTTTTTTCAAACTTATTCTAAGCATATTGTTGTACTGTTTCCGACGTGTCGTTGTACTGTATCCACCATGTTGCTGAACTGTTTCCGACGTGTTGTTGTACTGTTTCCACCATGCTGTTGTACTGATTCCACCATGTTGTTGTACTGTTTCCACCATGTTGTTGTACAGTTTCCACCATGTTGTTGTACTGTATCCACCATGTTGTTGTACTGTATCCACCATATTGTACTGTTTCCACCATGTTGTTGTACTGTATCCACCATATTGTACTGTATCCACCATGTTGTTGTACTGTTTCTTCCATGTTGTTGTACTGTATCCACCATGTTGTTGTACTGTTTCCACCATGTTGTTGTATTGTATCCAACATGTTGTAGTAATGTTTCCTCCATGGTGTTGTACTGTTTCCACCATGTTGTTGTACTGTTTCCACCATGTTGTTGTAATGTTTCCTCCATGTTGTTGTACTGTTTCCACCATGTTGATGTACTGTTTCTTCCATGTTGTTGTACTGTATACACAATGTTGTTGTACTGTTTCATTTATGTTACTGTACTGTTTCATCCATGTTGTTGTACTGTTTCGTCCATGCTACTGTACTGTTTCATCTATGTTGTTGTATTGTTTCATCAATGTTGTTGTACTGTTTCATCCATGTTGTTGTACTGTTTCATCCATGTTGTTGTACTGTTTCATTCATGTTGTTGTACTGTTTCACCCATGTTGTTGTACTGTTTCACCCATGTTGTTGAACTGTTTCATACATGTTGCTGTACTGTTTCCACTACGTTGTTGTACTGTGTTCACCAGTTGTGTACTGTTTCATCCATGTTGTTGTACTGTTTCATTCATGTTGTTGTACTGTTTCACCCATGTTGGTTTACCCATATTGTTGTACTGTTTCCGACGTGCTGTTGTACTGTAACCACCATGTTGCTGTACTGTATTCACCATGATGTTGTACTGTTTTCTCCATGTTGTTGTACTGTTTCACCCATGTTGTTGTACTGTTTCACCCATGTTGATGTACTGGTTCCTCCATGTTGTTGTACTTTTTCCACAATGTTGTTGCACTGTTTCCACCATGTTGTTGTACTGTTTCCTCCATGTTGTTGTACTGTATCCACCATGTTGTTGTACTCTTTCCTCCATGTTGTTGTACTGTTTCCACCATGTTGATGCACTGTTTCCTCATTGTTGTTGTACAGTTTCATTCATGGCACTGTACTGTTTAATCCATGTTGTTATACTGTTTCATTCATGTTGTTGTACTGTTTCATACATGTTGCAGTACTGTTTTCTCCATGTTGTTGTACTGTTTCGTCCCTGTTGCTGTACTGTTTTCTCCATGTTGCTGTACCGTTTCATACATTTTTCTGTACTGTTTCACCCATGTTGTTGTACTTTTTCACCCATGTTATTGTACTGTTTCCTCATTGCTGTTGTACTGTTTCCTCCATGTTATTGTACTGTTTCTACCATGTTGATGCACTGTTTCCTCATTGCTGTTGTACTGTTTCCTCCATGTTGTTGTACTGTTTACACCATGTTGCTGTACTGTTTCCTCATTGCTGTTGTACTTCCTCCATGTTGTTGTACTGTTTTCACCATGTTGCTGTACTGTTTCCTCATTGCTGTTGTACTGTTTCCGCCATGTTGTTGTACTGTATCCTCCACGTTGTACTATTTCCTCCATGTTGTTGTACTGTTTCGCCCATGTTGTTGTACTGTATCCTCTATGTTGATTAACTGTTTCCTCCATGTTGTTGTACTGTATCCTCCATGTTGATTTACTGTTTCCTCCATGTTGTTGTACCGTATCCTCCATGTTGATTTACTGTTTCCTCCATGTTGTTGTTCTGTATCCTCCATGTTGATTTACTGTTTCATTCATTTTGTTGTACTGTTTCCTCCATGTTGTTGTACTGTTTCACCCCCATGTTATTGTACTGTTTCTTCCATGTATGTCGTTGTACTGTTTCCTCAATGTTGTTGTACTGTTTCATCAATGTTGTTGGACTGTTTCCCACATGTTGTTTACTGTTTCATCCATGTTGTGGTATTGTTTCCTCCATGTTGTTGTATTGCTTCCTCCACGCTGTACTGTCTCCTCCACGTTGTACTGTTTCTTCAATGCTGTTGTACTGTTTCCTTCATGTTGTTGTACTGTTTCCTCCATATTATTTTACTGTTTCATCCATGTTGTTGTACTGTTTACGCCGTGTTGTTGTATTGTTTAATCAATGTCGTGGTACTGTTTTCTCAATGTCGCTGTACTGTTTCATCAATGTTGTTGTACTGTTTCATCAATGTTGTACTGTTTCCTCCATGTTGCTGTACTGTTTCAACAATGTTGTTGTACTGTTTCATCAATGTTGCTGTACTGTTTCATCAATGCTGTTGTATTGTGTCATCAATGTTGTTATACTGTTTCCTCCACGCTGTACTGTCTCCTCCACGTTGTACTGTTTCCTCAATGCTATTGGACTGTTCCTCCATGTTGTTGTACTATTTCATCCATGTTGTGGTATTGTGTCATAGATGTTGTTGTACTCTTTCCTCCCTGTTGTTGTACTGTTTCATCCATGTTGTTGTATTGTTTCATCAATGTTGTTGTACTGTTTCCTCAATGCTGTTGTACTGTTTCCTCTATGTTGCTGTACTGTTTCCTCCACGCTGTACTTTCTCCTTCACGTTGTACTGTTTCCTCAATGCTATTATACTGTTCTTCGATGTTGTTGTACTGTTGCATCCATGTTGTTGTATTGTGTCATAGATGTTGTTGTACTGTTTCCTCCCTGTTGTTGTATTGTTTCATCAATGTTGTTGTACTGTTTCCTCAATGCTGTTGTACTGTTTCCTCCATGTTCCTGTACTGTTTCCTCCACGTTGTACTGTTTCCTTCATGTGGTTGTACTGTTTCCTCCATGTTGCTGTACTGTTTCCTCCACGTTGTACTGTTTCTTCCATGTTGTTGTACTGTTTCGTCCATGTTGTTGTACTGTTTCATTCATGTTGTTGTATTGTTTCTTCAATGTTGTTGTACTGTTTCATCCATGTTGTTGTACTGTTTCATCCGTCTTGTACTGTTTTCTTCATGTGGTTGTACTGTTTCCTCCATGTTGCTGTACTGTTTCCTCCACGTTGTACTGTTTCCTCCATGTTGTTGTACTGTTTCCTCCATGTTGTTGTACTGTTTCATTCATGTTGTTGTACTGTTTCCTCCATGTTGTTGTACTGTTTCCTCCATGTTGTTGTACTGTTTCATTCATGTTGTTGTATTGTTTCATCAATGTTGTTGTACTGTTTCATCTATGTTGTTGTACTGTTTGTTGTGTTTTACACTTTAAGCGATACTAAACTTGCATTATTTTATATAATGACATGTGCTGAGCGACCAGCTTACCTGCCACTTTTGTGTTTTCAATATCTCCGTCAAAATATCGAGTAGCGTTATTGAAATGTGTATAGGATATAAACAAACAATACTTCACATAGTCTTAATGTTCTTTCTTATTCAAGTCCAAATGTCAAGGAAATTGCTTTGATATATTTGAGAAAATAAAAACAATGTCAGGTACATGTACATGAAATGTCAAGAGGCGAGTTAGCTGTTTAATATTTCGTTAACAACTTTGTTTAAAGACAGCAGTGGTGATCAAGTGGTAGAGCGTCCAACTCATATGCGGGCGGAAGTTAGTAAGTTCAATCCCTGACGACCGGTCATACCAAATGGGCTACTTGAGCACATGGTACTAGGACCAGCCTTGCTTGGCACCCAACATTTAGAGGATAGTTGCAGGATTGGTCGCCCCGATGTCGTATAATGTAACAGGGTGGGTCTGTGGCATGGTTCTCCAGTGTGGCAGTGCGGTCTCATTAAGATTTGTCGTGTTAAGAAATTGGTTGTTTAACGCTATTTTCAACAGATTATATAACATGGTATTTCGAGTTTTAATGGCGGAGGTAGACCTCAGCATGAATCTGAGTTGAGCCATCCTTCTTCTGCAAGCCAGATTTTAGGAGACTTCTCTACTTTTTCGCATAACGTTTTAGGGACGAGCTCGATTACCGGGGTTGTTTTGTTTTGTAATAGTTCGTCTACAATTAGTAGATACATGTATATCGTTACAAGATTATTGTTCTATATGTAATATATTTAGCGCAGTGGTGGTAGTGAAATATTAATTAAGATGTTGCTTTATAAATTAAAAATTAGCTAATGGGTTTGGCCACAAGTTCTAACAACATTAATAAAGGACATTCCCGACAATATATGTATATACAGATATTGATCAAGATAAAATACAATGCATTTAAATACATCCCACTATGTTTATTTCATCACTCTCGCATTTATGCAGTGTGATAAGTTATTTTGTTTTCTGTTTATAAAGATACTTTTAGGTTGCATACGAGCATAGTTATTACATTCACCGTATTTAACAATCATGGTGATCGGTGATTGCATAAGATACAGTTCAAAAATCAGTATCGTGATGCGCATTGCATCTCGACTTAAATATTGCAATACGCATCGCCTTTTATTTTCACAGGCAATATGTATTGCGATACGTATCGTTCTAAAAATGAAATATCGCGATACGCATCGCAGATGAAAAAAATGACAATGCACAGCCCCAACATTTAACATATTTGAAGTAAATAATCATGTAAAAATTATTTGATATATAGGTAAATATTGAGTAACTTTATATTATGGACAGGGGTACGATCAACAGAAGGGTCTAACTTCAGGGAGGTATGCAAAACAAGCTATGCTTAATTATCAAATTGTTTTGGTGTCCTTACTTAATTCTGAACATGATTGAATACTGTGACATTATCTTGTTCTGTAAGTGTATCTTTGCCAACCAAATAAAATACATTAACACCAAGAGGGTGAAACGAACGTGGAGCACGAACGAGGAGGAGTCGTTCATTTCGATTATAGGGACATTGCATAAAATTATGTTCGGCATCTTCTCTTTCGTACCCAAGTGAATCGTGTAAAGGTCAAAGCTTAAGTTACTGTATCTGTTTCGTATACAAGCATAAGGTAATGATATACGCCTAATCCCGGTTAAATAATAACAATATGTAGGTACTTTGAAAGGTTTTAAAGAGATATTTGAAAGATGTAAGAGTTTCTGCGTATGCCATTACACAAAGAGATACATGATGGAATAAATGAATTTTTGGATATTTGGTTTCTCTTGTTGAAAAATCATTGGTATTTCTTAAAATATAAGGAATTGTTTTGTTAACTATTACAGGAAAATGACACCTATACATTCTAGTGTAAGACCCATTTTAGTTTTAAAAGCAATTACTAGTTTTTGATATTGTGTTCTGTAGCCTAACGATATACATCCTATTTCTTGTTATAAAGTTTTTAAAATTAAATATAAAAAAATTTAAAGATAATCTTTCTCGTACAGCTATCCCAGACAACAGAGGCATCTTCAAGTTTAGATCTCGAACACGATATACATGTTTGATTTAAAAGACCTCCGGTTTAAAGAAAATTTATTTTTACGCAACATTCCTAATATTTTAGATGCAGAACATGAAACAGAGTTAGCATGTTCATGCCATACCCCGTCATGACTAAGTTTAAGGTGTAAATGTGAGGTTGAACAAAATTAACTGGGGTATTATTAAAAAGCAACGATGGATTAGTGACATTTCTTTTAAGTGTAAAAAGTAAAGCTTGTCATTGTAATATCTTTTGACAGAATACAATCATTCATGTGATTCAAGAAAGTTTTAGTAAACTCATCAAAGGCTTCATCAATAGAATTATTGTTAAGAAAGTCCCTATTTATCTCAATAATCATGTCATTTAGGTTATCATAATCGCCATTTTATATGGCAATACTTTGCGGTTTATATTTGTAAGCAGGTGGAAAGAAAATGAAATATAAAAGCATGTGATGTTATACTCACGTACTTTGGCAGGAATGGTTCGTGCGTTAATTGTTTAATTAACTCCATAGATACGCGTTATCACGCACCAATCACATAAGGCCTTTGAAAACAGTACAGGAAGAGTTTAGATTGCTCGTAACGAGCAATTTGAAAACACTTCCTGCACTGTTTTTTCACTCTGTCAGTTAATGTAAACATAATTCACCCATTGTTGATACGTGGTGAATTAATGCTTTCAATATTAGAGGTGTCCAAAGGCGTCTTTATGAAGTAAAGGGCTAACGGGGTCTGATGCAATTATAGAATCGATTAAAGCGGTAGATAAATTAGTGAAACTGATTGGTTCTGTAATTACATAACTTTAATTATTTAATAAGATTATATGCTTTAAGTGCCTACTAATGGAATTTAACTGATCTTCGTTTATATCACCTACAATAACAATATGTTTACATATCAAGTGCATTGTCTATACTAACAATATTACAACCATTCAAAAAAGAAACATTTGTTTTTGGCGGACGATAAATATCCCATAGTAATTTAGTGCTGGATTTGCCTTGGAAAGACAACCAATATTTCTTTGTTAGGTATTATATGTAATAACTTGTTTTATAGTTCATCTCTGTAAAATAAGTTTTTAAATGAAACATTTTCAGTGATGTTAATGAATAATTCACGTTGTTTGAAATAGTCATGCCGAAAACGTTTAATTTTCCTGTTTTATAATAGTAGGTTTTCATGATTACTTTTAACAACATTTTATTTCAATTATGAAAGATAGAGTGTTGACTAGCTATGCTAGAGGTGGTAAGTTCCAGCCCTGACTCGATCCAATGAACTCTTAAACTCGGTATTGGTTCTATGCAGGAAATGGACTTGAAAACACCTTAAAGAAGCTCTGAGCTTACTTCACATTTGAGCTAAAATAAATAAGTATAAGCTCACTATATAATATTATACCATTTGTGTTTCACCATTTTATTTGCAGGCCAATGGTAAATATAAACAGAAAGGCCGAGATTACGTAGTTGAAGATGGAGATATCATGTTTATCAAGTTTAATGCCGGAGCAGGGTTGTCTGCCAAGAAAAAATAGTTTTTGTGATGAACACTCAGACATATGTGCTCCCTACACCGTTTGTTTTATTATTTATACAGTGATATCTTGTACATGTGATAAGTCCATATATGGTCAGTCCAATAAGTCCATATATGGTCAGTCCAATAAGTCCATATATGGTCAGTCCAATAAGTCCATATATGGTCAGTCCAATAAGTCCATATGTGGTTAGTCCAATAAGTCCATATGTGATAAGTCCATGTGCTATGTATGTGTCAACATTCTATAGGCTATCTGCAAGCTTTAAAAACCTGTTAAAATTGTAGTTTTGGTTGAGATAGCATCAGTGGGCAAATGTTAGTTTAAGAACCTGATACACTAGCGAATCTATTGCAAGTGCCTGTGTGCCTCTGTTAATTGATAAAATATGTATAAAAAACAACATTTAATTGGAAGAAAATATGATAATTAAAATTTAAATATCAAAACGTTGTTTTGTCAGTATATTTAACAAGGTGTATATCTCGGACATGCACGACGACAGAAAGAGGAATTAATACTCGGCACTGAAACTCAGTTGATAAATATTTGCATAAATGCAGTCATATTGCTCCTCAGTTTTCTTTTCTAGATTCCCGAAAATTGTTATTTATTCAAAAATTACATTTGTACTACATACACAGGTATTTCATTTCAAATTAATCTTACCTGCTTTTTCTTTTCAGAATTTTTTGTCCCAATTGTATGAATGTCTTTAATTTTTGTCTCACCGCGACGAGATTAAGGTGTTGCTTTTCCGGCGGTGGCGTCAAACATTTATATTTAGCTCCAACGTTAAGTTTTCGTTTTTACACTATTTCTCAACAAGTACAAGTGCTAGGACATTCATACTTGGAGCATAGCTACAACTAACACCCTACATCACATTATATACTGCAGATGGAGCAGACTCAGGAGAGGTACATATCAATAACAGCACTCAGTACTGGTTCTACCCGTGTAGCAGACTCGAGAGAGGTTCATATCAATAACAGCACTCAGAACTGGTTCTACCCGTGAAGCAGACTCGAGAGAGGTTCATATAAATAACAGCTCTCAGTACTGGTTCTACCCGTGAAGCAGACTCGAGAGAGGTTCATATCAATAACATCACTCAGTACTGGTTCTACCCGTGTAGCAGACTCGAGAGAGGTTCATATCAATAACAGCACTCAGTACTGGTTCTACCCGTGTAGCAGACTCGAGAGAGGTTCATATAAATAACAGCACTCAGTACTGGTTCTACCCGTGTAGCAGACTCGAGAGAGGTTCATATCAATAACAGCACTCAGTACTGGTTCTACACGTGTAGCAGACTCGAGAGAGGTTCATATAAATAACAGCACTCAGTATTGGTTCTACCCGTGTAGCAGACTCGAGAGAGGTTCATATCAATAACAGCACTCAGTACTGGTTCTACCCGTGTAGCAGACTCGAGAGAGGTTCATATCAATAACAGCACTCAGTACTGGTTCTACCCGTGTAGCAGACTCGAGAGAGGTTCATATCAATAACAGCACTCAGTACTGGTTCTACCCGTGTAGCAGACTCGAGAGAGGTTCATATCAATAACAGCACTCAGTATTGGTTCTACCCGTGTAGCAGACACGAGAGAAGTTCATATAATAAAAGCATTCAGTACTGGTTCTACCCGTGTAGCAGACTCGAGAGAGGTTCATATCAATAACAGCACTCAGTACTGGTTCTACCCATGTAGCAGACTCGAGAGGGTTACATATAAATAACAGCTCTCAGTACTGGTTCTACCCGTGAAGCAGATTCGAGAGGGGTTCAGGTAAATAACAGCACTCAGTATTAGTTCTACACGTGTAGCAAACTCGAGATAGGTTCATATCAATAACAGCACTCAGTGCAGGTTCTATCCGTGTAGCAGACTCGAGAGAGGTTCATATCAATAACAGCACTCAGTACTGG
Source organism: Panopea generosa (assembly GCA_029582155.1). Taxonomy (NCBI): domain Eukaryota; kingdom Metazoa; phylum Mollusca; class Bivalvia; order Adapedonta; family Hiatellidae; genus Panopea; species Panopea generosa. Next base: position 12,790,181 of record CM055911.1, on the reverse strand, counting down.
TTCTACCCGTGAAGCAGACTCGAGAGAGGTTCATATCAATAACAGCACTCAGTACTGGTTCTACCCGTGAAGCAGACTCGAGAGGGGTTCAGGTAAATAACAGCACTCAGTACTGGTTCTACCCGTGTAGCAGACTCGAGAGAGGTTCATATCAATAACAGCACTCAGTACTGGTTCTACCCGTGTAGCAGACTCGAGAGAGGTTCATATCAATAACAGCACTCAGTACTGGTTCTACCCGTGTAGCAGACTCGAGAGAGGTTCATATCAATAACAGCACTCAGTACTGGTTCTACCCGTGTAGCAGACTCGAGAGAGGTTCATATCAATAACAGCACTCAGTACTGGTTCTACCCGTGTAGCAGACTCGAGAGAGGTTCATATCAATAACAGCACTCAGTATTGGTTCTACCCGTGTAGCAGACTCGAGAGAAGTTCATATAATAAAAGCATTCAGTACTGGTTCTACCCGTGTAGCAGACTCGAGAGAGGTTCATATCAATAACAGCACTCAGTACTGGTTCTACCCATGTAGCAGACTCGAGAGGGTTACATATAAATAACAGCTCTCAGTACTGGTTCTACCCGTGAAGCAGACTCGAGAGGGGTTCAGGTAAATAACAGCACTCAGTATTAGTTCTACACGTGTAGCAAACTCGAGATAGGTTCATATCAATAACAGCACTCAGTGCAGGTTCTATCCGTGTACCAGACTCGAGAGAGGTTCATATCAATAACAGCACTCAGTACTGGTTCTACCCGTGTAGCAGACTCGAGAGAGGTTCATATCAATAACAGAACTCAGTACTGGTTCTACCTGTGTAGCAGACTCGAGAGCGGTTCATATCAATAACAGAACTCAGTACTAGTTCTACCCGTGTAGCAGACTCGAGAGAGGTTCATATCAATAACAGCACTCAGTACTGGTTCTACCCGTGTAGCGGACTTGGGACAGGTTCATATAAAAAACAGCACTCAGTACTGGTTCTACCCCTGTAGCAGACTCGAGAGAAGTTCATATAATAAAAGCATTCAGTACTGGTTCTACCCGTGAAGCAGACTCGAGAGAGGTTCATATCAATAACAGAACTCAGTACTGGTTCTACCCGTGAAGCAGACTCGAGAGAGGTTCATATAAATAACAGCTCTCAGTACTGGTTCTACCCGTGAAGCAGACTCGAGAGAGGTTCATATCAATAACAGCACTCAGTACTGGTTCTACCCGTGAAGCAGACTCGAGAGAGGTTCATATCAATAACAGCACTCAGTACTGGTTCTACCCGTGAAGCAGACTCGAGAGGGGTTCATATCAATAACAGCACTCAGTACTGGTTCTACCCGTGAAGCAGACTCGAGAGAGGTTCAGGTAAATAACAGCACTCAGTATTAGTTCTACACGTGTAGCAAACTCGAGATAGGTTCATATCAATAACAGCACACAGTGCAGGTTCTATCCGTGTAGCAGACTCGAGAGCGGTTCATATCAATAACAGAACTCAGTACTAGTTCTACCCGTGTAGCAGACTTGGGAGAGGTTCATATAAATAACAGCACCCAGTACTGGTTCTACCCGTGAAGCAGACTCGAGAGAGGTTCATATCAATAACAGCACTCAGTACTGGTTCTACCCGTGTAGCAGACTAGAGAGAGGTTCATATAAATAACAGCACTCAGTACTGGTTCTACCCGTGAAACAGACTCGAGAGGGGTTCATATCAATAACAGCACTCAGTACTGGTTCTACCCGTGAAGCAGACTCGAGAGGTGTTCATATAAATAACAGCACTCAGTACTGGTTCTACCCCTGTAGCAGACTCGAGAGAAGTTCATATAATAAAAGCATTCAGTACTGGTTCTACCCGTGAAACAGACTCGAGAGAGGTTCATATAAATAACAGCACTCAGTACTGGTTCTACCTGTGTAGCAGACTCGAGAGGGGTTCATATAAATAACCGCACTAGGACTGGTTCTTTCCGTGTAACGGACTCGGGAGAGGTTCATGTAAATAACAGCACACAGTACTGGTTTACACATGTAGCAGACTCGGGAAGGTTCATAAAATAACAGCACTCAGTACTGGTTCTACCCGTGTAGCAGACTCTGGAGATGTTCATATAATTACAGCACTCAGTACTGTTTCTACCCATGTAGAAGACTCGGGAGAGGTTCATATAAATAACAGCACTCAGTACTGGTTCTACACGTGAAGCAGACTCGAGAGGGGTTCATATAAATAACAGTACTCAGTACTGGTTCTACCCGTGTGGAAGACTCGAGAAAGGTTCATATAATAATAGCATTCAGTACTGGTTCTATCCGTGTACCAGACTCGGGAGAGTTTCATATAATAACAGCAATCAGTACTGGTTCTACCCGTGTATCAGACTCGAGAGAAATTCATATAATAACAGCACTCAGTACTGGTTCTACCCGTGTATCAGACTCGTGAGAGGTTCATATAAATAACAGCACTCAGTATTGGTTCTACCCGTGTAGCAGACTCGAAAGAGGTTCATATAAATAGCAGCACTCAGTATTGGTTCTACCCGTGTAGCAGACTCGAAAGAGGTTCATATAAATAGCAGCACTCAGTATTGGTTCTACCCGTGTAGCAGACTCTAGAGAAGTTCATATAAATAACAGCACTCAGTTATGTTTCTACCCGTGTAGCAGACTCGAGAGAAGTTGATATTAATAACAGCACTCAGTACTGGTTCTACCCGTGTAGCAGACTCGAAAGAGGTTCATATAAATAGCAGCACTCAGTATTGGTTCTACCCGTGTAGCAGACTCTAGAGAAGTTCATATAAATAACAGCACTCAGTTATGTTTCTACCCGTGTAGCAGACTCGAGAGAAGTTGATATTAATAACAGCACTCAGTACTGGTTCTACACGTGTAGCAGACTCGAGAGAAGTTGATATTAATAACAGCACTCAGTACTGGTTCTACCTGTGTAGCAGAATCGAGAGAGGGTCATATAAATAACAGCATTCAGTACTGGTTCTACCTGTGTAGCAGAATCGAGAGAGGGTCATATAAATAACAGCATTCAGTACTGGTTCTACCTGTGTAGCAGACTCGAAAGAGGTTCATATAAATAACAGCACTTAGTACAGGTTCTACACGTGTAGCAGACTCGAGAGAAATTCATATAATAACAGCACTCAGTACTGGTTCTACCCGTGTATCAGACTCGTGAGAGGTTCATATAAATAGCAGAACTAAGTACTGGTTCTACCTGTGTAGCAGAATCGAGAGAGGGTCATATAAATAACAGCATTCAGTACTGGTTCTACCTGTGTAGCAGACTCGAAAGAGGTTCATATAAATAACAGCACTTAGTACAGGTTCTACACGTGTAGCAGACTCGAGAGAAATTCATATAATAACAGCACTCAGTACTGGTTCTACCCGTGTAGCAGACTCGTGAGATGTTCATATAAATAACAGCACTCAGTACTGGTTCTACCCGTGTAGCAGACTCGAGAGATGTTCATATAAATAACAGCACTCAGTACTGATTCTACCCGTGTAGCAGACTCGAGAGAGGTTCATATAAATAGCAGCACTCAGTATTGGTTCTACCCGTGTAGCAGACTCGAGAGAGGTTCATATAAATAACAGCACTCAGTTATTGGTTCTACCCATGTAGCAGACTCGAGAGAAGTTGATATTAATAACAGCACTCAGTACTGGTTATACCCCTGTAGCAGACTCGAAAGGGGTTCATATAAACTTTGAGCTTTCTTCACAGTCGAGCTAATATAAATAAGAATAAACTAAACTAAATATAATTATGGCTAAACAAGATTTAAAAATTGCAAAATGAGGGCGTAGTCACAGGTTAACAACCAGTATGGCCTGGGGTAAAACAGGGTGCAGTCCTGGTTCTATATTTCTATAACATATAAAACGAAGGAACGGTTCGGTTATTTGTTGTACAGCGTGACAATTCCGTACCGATGGATATTTGTTGTACAGCGTGACAATTCCGTACAGTGAATATTTGTTTAGAAGCTTGCAAAACTCTGCTATACTTCGGCCACTCTGCTACAACGTTGGAAGGCGTGTTAGGATTTCTAAGGGGGAAATAAGTACATTCATTGTTAATTTGTTAATTGATAACTTTACTTCTGCGATTAATACATTTTGCATTACGTTCCGCTTTGTGGCTTAGTTGATAATTTCCTAATATTGTGAATTTATATCAAATGGCTTTGCTGATATTTGTTAACATACAAATACTAAAGAAATAATTTTGAAATGTCATTCGAATTTGACTTTTGTCATACGTCATACCAAGACAAGACAATGGAGACATTGATATAGAGAAACTATAAGTCCCAATCCGACATTATGTACCAGTTGCCGACTTTAAAAAGAATCCAAAGGAAATATCAGCGAGCCAGTTTTTGTAATATAGATGAAGATTGGTATGCACACCAAATGACCATCTTATTGGTAAAACCAAACTTAGGATCAATTGTTGGTTGTATGGTGTTTACCGTCGCTTTCAACAATTTTGCATTAAATCAAGACAGTGTTTATTTGAAACAGTATCCCAAGCGCTGCCACACTGAAGTATCGTACGTCAGACACATGGTATGACACATGTACCTAACATAGTTACATTATTCTGACGCCGAGCAGATTAGACCTAGAACTACCCTCTAAATGCTGAGCGCTAAGCAAGAAATCTTCTAGAACCATTTTAAGGGCAAAAGTATGACACAGCCGGGGATCGATCCCACAAGCTTCCACATGCGAGGCGGATGCTGTACCACTACACCACCGCTGATCAGTCTTCTCGAAGAAAAGGTTAACTGAATACAGACCTTAATTAACAAAGAGTTGGTGAAGCATTTTTAAGACTAGCCTGTTGGGTCCTCCTTGGCAGAGCTGCCAATATCACTAACCTCGCTCCGCTAAGGGCGTACGTTCGAGTCCCGCTCGCTCCAAAAACTGTATGTGAAAACATTTGCCAGTTACTTGCGGAAGGACGGTGTTTCTACTCAGATTCATTTTAAGACCAATCCCCACTGGTAAAACGGGATATGCCATAGATAATACGAAATGTGTTGTAAATGGCGTTACCCCATCCAAAACAATGAATAGGTTGTTATAAATCTCACAACTGGATTAACCTTCGTGTGTGTGTGTGGGGGGGGGGGGGGGGGGAGAGGGGGGGGGGGCGAATACAACACTACCCTACCAACAGACTATTTAAATGATGTTGATAAATAAAGATGCAAAAATACTTAAAAATAAAATTTACCTACTCAAATCATAATTTTTATAAATATGTTCCCGAACTCACCCTGTTTTGGCAAAGTTGGTCCAGTACGTCATTACAGCGTGTGATAGTTCATGCTCCCACTGTTGCCAATTCATCGTTGTATTCACTAACACATCGGATCCAAACACAAAACTAATTTCGTCTCCATGGTTTGCCCCTTTGACCCAACTCGGAGTTGGTGCAATTGAAGTGGTTGGGCGGGGACGAAATTCGTATACATAGCTGTTAACCTGCTTAGATTCATTTGCATGAAGCTGACTAAGAGCTATACTAGGCACGTTAAAAATGATATCGCCAAAAAGTTTGATCAACTCATATTTAAGAAGTTCCGGATCGTCAGGACCTCTCCAGTTAGTATAGTCTGACAGAATCATATCCACAACTGTTGCTGGTATATCAGAACCTAATGCTGCTAGCATAGTGGCAAAATGTATGCATTTTGTATTCATCTCTTCTCTTGAAACTGTGAATTCATCTAGAACATCCCCACCTGTTGGTCCTAGTAAAAATACGGCACCCTCGTCCGAATTTACACCATTTATTACATCAATGGATCTAAAAAACTCAACTCTGTCTTTAAAATTCACACCAACTTTTGTAATCTCACTTGGTAAGAATGTTATAAAGTCATTGTCTTTAGTTGACTTGAATTGAGCTTTCATTGCATTTTCAGGGTCTTTGGCGATTTCATTCATAACAGCTAAGAGTTTATCCGACTCAACCTTTCTCAGACATGCCACTATTTGTTCCGAACCTGCATTTTCGCATTGAAATTTTTCCGCAATGTAGTGAGTTAAATCTAATGGATTAGGAGTAAAACATTCGGCCATTAAGGATGATCCACTCTCTGCAATGATTCTTTGGAACAACCCTTTATTAGGGGGATAAAAAGCTTGTCTTGTGACACTGACGCCCCCAGCAGATTCTCCAAATATAGTAACACGGTTATTATCTCCCCCAAAAGCTCCAATATTGGCTTGCACCCAGCGGAATGCTAGCTGTTGATCCCACAATCCATAATTACCCGGTGCGTGTTTGTCATCCGTGCTTAGAAATCCCCAGAGCCCCAGTCTGTAGTTGATGGTGACAACGATAACGTTTCCAGAAGCCGCTAAATTATCAGCTATGTATATATTTGATGACCCAAACAAAAAAGCGCCGCCATGCACCCATACCATAACAGCATGACCAGACGTCATATCCGGTGTAGTGTCTGGTACATAGACGTTTAGAGACAGACAGTCTTCTGACATTTCTCCAGGAATAGCTGGTAAAAAGGCAATTTCGCTCTGGGGACATGATGCGCCAAATTGCGTCGCCTCGTACGGACTCTCGAACTTTTCAGCAGGTTCTGGTTTAGCAAAGCGAAGTTCTCCGACAGGTGGTTTTGCGTACGGAATACCAAGATACCGATTCACCTTGTACTCATCTTCTTTTATAGACACTGTTTTAGACGTACCTATTATAACTCCAATATTTGTATTGACACTAGGAATAGAATTACATTGTCTTATAGCTGCTATATTCAAAAGGAAAACACATCCAAATGACCAAATAAATCTGGCCGCCATTTTAGCCTCTAGATATTAAGTGTATAATCTTGGGTACGCGACACTATGACTCATTTACCGGTGAAAACCTATTACCGATGATTTCCGAAAATTCCGAATTCATAACGTTTGCGCATTAATGTACTCGGTCACTTCCGTCGGAATTTGTTTACATTGGTCACGGGTATCTGTCATTCAGAAAAACGAAACAATAATGTTATTTTTACGGGTAAGTACTGTTTTATTTATGAAAAATCATAAAGAAAAAATAATTATATTCTTAAATCTATATAATTATGAACTTTACATCACATTATTGTCGATAAATCTTTTACAAACTCCTCAGTATGACAGCGATCGTCTGCTATTTCAAGTGTGTGTGACGTAGTACTCAATTTTTCTGGGAACCGAAGTCACGTTATTTCCTTATATGGACAAAGGAATGTACTTGATAAAACTTCTGTTTTTTTGGGATGGGTATTTTTTTAATTTTTAATTATATATTGATAAGATATATCAAATTATTTTCTAGTTTATTTTTTTTTTCATATTTTATTTCCCATCTTTTATAATTTCAGTTCCCAACAATTGGCAAATACAAAAAGAGGCAATATGATGTAACTTTGCTCTCAAAAGCATATGCAGATGTTATGGTTAAAGGAATGTCTGTTTGCAAAGCAGCCAAACTCTATGATGTTCCAGAAAGCACACTTCGTGATAGGACCTTGGGGCTGCAACCCGTTTCAGATAGAAAAGGAAGGCAAATCAACCCTGGTCCAACCCCTACCTTTAGCATTGAAGAAGAGCAACAACTGACTGACCATGTGGCCCATATGGCAGGTAAAGGATATGGCTATTCGCGCAAAGAATTTCTTAACCTCGCCACAGATTTCGCCATAAGTCTACATAAGAAAAAATCATCTGACCCTGCCTTTGCACAATCGTGGTATAACAGTTTCAAAACTAGAAACACAACTCTGACATTAGGAAAGCCACAGAAACTGCCATTGGCTCACGCCAAAAGTACATCTGCTGGTGTTTTAGATAGTTATTTTATTTACTTGGAAGATGTTTTCCAAAAATATGATTTCGGGAACAGACCAGAAAACATTTGGAATGTCGACGAAACAGGCAGAGTCATGGAGCACACACCAACGAATGTGTTATGTCTCAAAGGTACCACCCCACAAGCCATAACCTCCAATAGGGGAAAGAATGTTACTATCATTGGAATGGGCAGTGCTGCTGGAACACGTGTTCCACCATTTTTATATTTCCAGGAAAACGGTGGAATGTTGATATTTTGCAAGGAGCATGTCCTGAATCATCCGGAACAGTCAAAGAATCAGGATGGTCCAACTTTGCTGTATGTATGAAGTTTCTTCAAAACCACTTCCTGAAGTTTGTTTCAATTCATAGGCACCTGCTATTGATTTTGTTAGATGGTCACAAATCACACGTCAATCTTACTTTGACAGAGTGGGGCAAGGCTCACAACGTTGTCTTCTTTGTTTTGCCACCACACAACTCAAACATCACATAGCCTCTTGTTGTAGAATGTTTTGGACCCCTTAAGAACTGCTATTACAGGAATGCCAAGCGTTTAATCGAAAGAATCCTGGCATGCAAATTACGCGCAATAATGTTGCTGCCATATCCAGCAAAGCCTACACAAAGGACTTACACCCGAGCACTTAATATCATCATTTAGAAAGACAGGCATATACCCTCTTGAAATGAAACAAATACCAGAAATAAAAACAGCTCCATTCACAATATATCATACCAACAATGAACCGGAAATTGAACTTCCTCAAACTAGAAAAAAAACACTAGAAAGTGGAAAAAAAAAATCTCAGCCTGCAATATGTGGCAATTTGATGTCCCTATCCAAACAAGAAAATATGAAACATTTAACTACAGAACCAGAAAACATAAAGAAAACAAAAGTCTACACAAAGAAAAGTTTGACAATAAAATCCACTGAAAAGCCATTTGAAAAACAAAAACCATCTCCAAAACTTGGCACATCAGCAATAAATCTGGTGTTTGAGGATAGTGATGATCAAACCATGGACAGTGAAGTTTTAGATAGTGAATTAACAGATATTCAACATTTTGTTTTCTAATGATAATAGCATGTGGACAAGTTTCTCATAACAAAAAAAGAACATTTACCTAGTAGCACAGTAAACAACACCAACAAATATGGCGGCTCGACCTACTTATTAAAAAGCTGATTTTAAAGGTTTGTAAATTGATTGCTGCATTTCTGAATGTTGTTTTTTTTTTAATGAAAACAGCTTAAATCAGTGATATTTATTTTAAAATTATATAGTTAAGTTAGTATTTGTGTGCAAATGAGCAAAATTCGCTTACGTCACCGGTATTTAGTATCTCCAGGATACGGTATAAATCTATAGAAGGCCAAAAACAAAAGTGGTGTGGTTCTGTTTTGTTTTTGTCAATTGTTTTTATCATGTCCCGGTACGAAACGAATAGGTATGAAATAGTTGTTTTGACTACGGAAGCTAGGTGAATCTACTGTCTGCGTAATTACATTTACATTTAAAAATGATCTACCAGTAGAAACGATCTGAAAACAATGAGGTCATTACATGAACATAGGAGCCGGGGACAGTGGGGGTGGGGGCACGCTTTCCCAGAGATGCCCCAACCCCGTCAAAAATAATTGAAACACTCCTACGTCTATGGATTAAGGTTGTAAAAGCATACCATGTACACCAATGACGTTTACAAGGAATCACTAGATACTTACAAATAAATATTCAACTGTGGACAAGATACAATTCACAATGACGGGTATTCTATGACTGCGTTACTTTGTTGGAAGTGAACAGTTACCTGTCACTGTGAATATTCTGTTTATTTTTATAACTATAAGATTTCACCGCAGCCAGTCTGTTTTAAGAGAAAATGATACACCCGGGAAAAAAAGAACTCATTTGTTAACTTAAAGTGCAGTCCAATACGTGGAAGATCTAATTGTTTTGTGGTTAACAATTGGCAAAACTAACCGTAGTTGCATAACTGTATCATATACTTTTATTTATAACGTTTTCAAAACGTTCGCAACACCAGTAGTATCATTATGTAAAACTGTTCGTAATTGTATGACATTTCAGATTGGAATATTGGTTTATAAATGAGACGGACAACACTAAAATCAAGATGAAATAAAGTCACAAAATACGTTGCAATTTTCAGATGGATTTCTATTCATTTCAAACCTGGGAGTGAGGCAAAATTAGGAAATCCATTTGCAGTCTATCATTTTTTTTCATGTTTACATGAATATGTTTGTGCCAATACGGGATCCGTGACTAAATATAGGCATGGTTAATTGGGATTGTTTTAAATGTTTTCAACTTTCCTGATACTAAAGCAATTCAGTGTAAATCATATTAAAATCACTTTATAAAGGTGTGCCTGGGCTTGTTTCTATCGAATAATATGGTTCGCAATGAATCTTGATGCTGGGACACCACCGATCGCTCGAACAACTAACCCTGTCCCTGCTAAATTCCTATTGAATTTCTATCGTTCTACCACCGATGGCTAGAACACTGATAGGTGGAATAGTCTAACTAAAATTAGGCCCCACCAACACACTTACGTGTGTTTTTCGTACCTTTCAGTCGAACAGCTGATCAAAGATAAAGAAACTCGGAGAAGTTTGCCATGTTTATTCACGAATTCAAAGGTTTTAAGTAATTTCTACACGTCATAATATTCTCACTGTCTTAAAGAGCGAGAAGTTTGTTATGATAATTTGGCGAGTGTGTTTATAATTGGTTACACGTTTGCTTTAATTGTATACCGCATGTAGCATTTATTAAGTTAATTTGATTCCTAAATTGATGTTTACTGTTAATTTTAAAGCAAAACAAAACCAATTTATATTGCAAACGTTGAAAAGTAAAGAGTGTCACATACAATTTAACCCTATAAATCTTAGACGTGGGAAGTTCAGTCTCATTGCACAATGTCGCATTTAACAACACATTTACCTTAAGAAGAAACGGCTGAGCAACTTAGTGATGGATCCAGTAACCGGGCAATAACTAAGTCAGCCGAGCAACTTGGTGAAGGACCCGGTAAAACCGCAGTGTGATTATCATGTCATTTACATTCTCACGCACACCGAAAGCTAAATATAACTTTTTTATACATGAATATATAAAATTATGATGATAAAAGTTAAATTAAGTAATTATAGTGTAATACAATTAATTATATTTGGAAATTATCTTTTCTGGTATATTGTATTTTCTACAATGCATTATCTACATAAACAAGAAAAATACATCATTTACATTGGATTCATCTATTGCACCTGTTCAAAGCGTACACATGGGATTCAATAACACGCTCATCAACGTACTTGTACACCATGTACTTGTACGATGATTGTTGTACCAGGCTTAACTCGAACTACCGCTGACTCGAACTATTGTGTCCAGTTCGTCGAATTCGAAGTTCTACTGTATCTAATCCAATAAAAAATATGGTTTGTAATGAATCTTGGTACCAACAAATAAAGTAGTGTTTTTAATCAAATGAAATAATATTTATTATCTGCTTTTACTAATTTGTTTTACCGCAGCGATGGTCTATGGGTTAGAGCGTCCGACTCGCATGCAGAAGGTCGTGGGTTCAAAAATGATACTTAAAGCTTCCTCGCTTAACGCTCAGCATTTTAAGGATAGTTCTAGGTCTGGTCGGTCAAATGTCAGTATATTATATTTGGGCGAGATATCATATGTTTCTGCGGCATGGTACTCCAGTGTGGCAGCTCTTAGAATACTACAAACCGTCGCGATATAGCTGAACAATTTTTGAAAGCGACGCTCAACAACATACAATAATAGTAATATTTCTTCAGCACACAACGTAAACCACAGCATTACATCTTCTTGTCCTGAACTTACAATGACCTGGTTCACTGCCTTTACCATAAATAATTTATCGGTAGTATGTCAAGGAACCAGACTACGAAAACAGTGGTTGCTGATAAGTCCATATATATATTTTGCACATAAGTCAATATTGATAATGGTACATCAAATATTGACGCAAAACTTCAAAATCGACCAGGCTATGATTGCAATACACCGTATGGCTGAAAATATATACAAACCAACCAGTCGGAACACACTAGAACAAAAAAAATCTAAAAGTTCTATAAAGGAGTGCGCACTTTTTAACCAATGTGACTGTATATATCACACTCTTTTCCCACATTCACCTCGCCACTCTGCCCAACAAATGTATCTTTATCATATAATTGATTTAAAACAAACAATCTTTTTTTTTTTGGGAGGGGGGTGGGGGGGGGGGGGGGGGAGGGGGGATTGACCTGATTGTTCAATTTCATTTGTAGGGTATTTTTCCGTTCTCCGGCTCTCGCGGATCCGCTATTTGGTATTGTAAACGTTTGTGGTATCTTATTAGATAAATAGCATTTTTCTTTCTTGAAATAAACTTACGATTAAAATGATCAATCTTTCGCCAAATATAATTTTTTTAAGAAAACTGAATTCTGAATTAATAAAATATCAAGGGCCATAATCTAGTACGTGCAGGTCTCAGAGAGATTAAAACTTCTATTGAAAATGCCTGAGTCAAGATTAAGGATATTTGATTAAGGTAAACATTCGACGTTTAAATAGGCGATAGATCGGGAGTGTGCAACAAAGTATGGCAAACAGACGAAAGGTGAGTGGGGCAAAAATGGACTATAGACACGATAATTAGGCGGCCAATAGGACAGGGTGTGAACAAAAGTATGGAAAACAAACGAAAGGTGAGAGGGGCAAACATGGATATAGACACGATGATTGGGCGGGTAACAGGACAGAGTGTGCACAAAAGTATGGAAGAAAGACAAAAGATGAAAGCGGCTAATATTGATAAAGACACGATTATTGGGCGGGCAATAGGACAGAGTGCCGACAAAAGTATGGTTTACAGACGAAAATTGATAGGGGCAATCGTGGATATAAACTCGATGATTCGGCGAGCAATAGGACAGAGAATGCACAAACGAATGCAAAACATAAGAAAGGTGAGAGTGTCAAACATGGATAAAGATACGATGATTGGGCGGGCAATAGAAGCTGGCGTGGACAAAAGTAAGGTATATAGACGAAATGTGAGAGGGACAAACATGGATATAGACACGATGAATAGTCGGGTAATAGGACAAAGTCTTCTTAAGTTGAAGACCTCTCACCGCTGAAGGTTCGAGTCCGCCTCGGTACCAAAACATTGACGTGAAATGTTCGCCAATGATTGGTGAAAGGTGGTAGTTCTAATCAGTGAAGTCGTTCTCCACTAATAAACTCTATACATATTATGTAAAACCTGACACATATTGTTTATCCCCATTCAAAGATATAAGAGTGGTCTAACCAGTGATAAGAATTTGTCGGGAGTTAAAATTTATAGTTAATTTATTTTAAACACTTTTTTACAAGTTAATTGATACTTTCGAACAGTTGTGATTATCTGTGAATATGTAGTAAAAATTAGAAACCAGTCTGGTTTCTCCTAACCGGAAGTCCGAACAGTCTAATTCTGGTCACTCAGAAACCTACCTCCAAAGAAGTAACAACACACTCCGATATATATCAACACACGCCAAGAGTTTACGAGCAAACTGGACCGTTGGACAAAAAACATTGAAAACCTCCCTGAAAAGCTCAGATATATTTCTCTTATGCTGCACAAGCTCAGACAGAGACATTGGTTGACTGGGCAGTAGTGACCCTAGCTATGAGAGCTTATCCAGACATGACAGATAAGATGATATACGAATAGTATGTCCTCAAGTTCTGCGAAGGGTGTCTGGATAAAACAGCAGGTCGATATGCCCTAAATATCAGACCCAAAACCATAGAAAAAGCCGTCAACAAAGTAAGATGGTTTCAACACATGGACCGCGTAATGTATGCTCGGTCGAAAGCAGAAGTAAAGTTGGCGTATCCCGAACATTTTGAACATCCTACTGTAAGAGCAACCTCGAGACAGACATGGCCAACAAAAAGTAATAGGCCAGCCGAAGATATTAACAAGGTCTGCATGGTAGACTCAGAGATGGACACAATATCAGGTGTGGCGAGCTTGAAAACAACCTCTACATATCGTCCTCAGCAAAAGTCCCCTATTAAAGAGAGGAAAACAGCAGTTAAGTGCTATTGATGCGGAGAACTGGAGCATTACAAACACAAGTGCCCCAATGGACAGCCGTCAGAGCAAAAGAAAGGGTCGTTTATATCGGAGGACACAAGAGCTTTTAAACGACTAGGGATCGGACTGTTAGGCTCGCCTTAGACTCAGAAGAATTGTGAAATGGGTCTCGGCCAAGATGTCGATTCAAAAAGAGACCCAAGATTATTACACAAGAAACACATATCGGACGATATTTTGAAGGACATAAAGGCAATGTTTTAACCAAAAAGGTCATCAGTGGTTGCTTAGGAGCACCTGTGTGACGATATCTTGCAAGACTTAAAGGCAATATTTGTTCAGGGCAATTTGGAGAAGATCCATCCTGACAATACAAAGTCCAGTCAATACTTGATCTTGAATGATATCTACTTGGAGAAAGCAACGTCCGGTCAAGAGACAGACTCTGATGTTATGAAGTCAGAAGAGTTGGTATTGATCGAGACGGATGACCAGCTCACGTCAGATGCTGGCATAGAACCTTGTAAAGATGTAGAGATAGTGATACCAGTCAAATAATCCGGCCAAGGATCATGCCCAAGGGGAATCAAGATACATCAAATTGATAACCATCACTTAATTGAGATCATTCTCAGTGCTGCGGGTTCCCATGGGTGTAGAAGGTCTCAAGCTTAAAGCAGAAGTTGACGCAGCTGCTCAATTCACCATAATTTCAGAATGGATTTACAAGAGATTAAGTGAGCAATGGCCATTGGTGCGAAGGATAATGTTTCAAACTGCGGGTCGTGAGATGAAAATGTCTGATTCCGTTATAAGATCGACGATACCTCTAAAATTGGAAAAATCCTGGTGCAAAGAAACTGTGTTTGTAGCCCCGATAGAAGATGATATGCTCTTGGGCCTAGACTGTTTAAAGGTTTATGTATGACTATCAATCTAGAAACTACAGAGTTGAGCATTGGATCCGAAGTTATTCCAATGGGAATACATACTGTTAAAGAAGGAACACAGGTGTCAGAAGTGACAGTACCATTACACAGTGTGTCAAGTAGTGGTCGACATTACAATCTTTGTAGGACGAATATATCATCCTCCATGCGAACAATCCAGGACCAACGGTCTAGTCAAATGAAAACAGACAATAATAGAGTGGAGGCCAATATTAGTCGACAGCCCAGTCTTCATACGACGGACTTGAGACAAGACAGTCAAGAGGCAAGCAACAGTCCAGTCGATATGACGGACAGGCCGTCTTCCAGTATGCGTCGACAATCCGATCTTCATCCTACACTAGGACCCCGTACTGTGACCCAGTTTCAGATCCAGGGAAGGGAGTAAGAGGCGGATCACCGCAGATCGCCACCCCAACACGCAACAACCCGAATCTGATGAGTATGACGGCACATTGGCTGACAGTCTGTCGTTTTGGTCCAGGCAAACAGAGCCTCCACAGAGACGCAATCCTGAACAACTGCTGCACAAGGAGCCTTCACAACAAACCAGCATAAAGAAGCCAGCCACTCGTATACAGGAGACTGTAGCATCTAATCGTCAACTGACAGTGTCTGTGACCTCATCGGAGCATAGGGTGCTGACCAAAAAATGAGTAGTCTAAAAAGACCAGCTCTAGCTCCCATTGACGGCAAACCGTTCAATCGCATCAAAAAATCAAAGTACCTGGTAAATGATTGCGAAGTATTCGCACGAAGGATAAAACATCATGTTTATCCAGCACACATCCGGGAACTGTTTCACGACATGGAGACTACCGCGATGTTAGAAAGCCAGAGGTTCTACAAAGCAAGAGTTTCAGGACTGAACGCCCTAGCTAAGTATGTCCTTGGAAGTGGAGGGACAGTGGAAGGACTCGTTGGGTTTGTCAACCAAAGTCTAGTGATTGAACACCTTTCTCAAATCACTCCCGAAACAAGGAGTGCAATGGAGAGTTTGTGTCGAGTCGCAGGTTGGGACATTCCTAGGGAATTCCAATTAGATAGGCTAAACTCGCCAGTCATACTGCTCCATTATAGACCACTGGCATTCCTGATGAACAACATCAGTCCAAGGGAATCCACGCTCATGTTCAAAAGATTCGGAAAAGAATTGAGGGAAACGGTCGCGCTGTGGAAAAAAGACCCGTCAGAACCCAAGAAAACGTCGAAGGACATGGGCGAGAAATCTAGCAGCAGATGTGATTTCCAGCAGACGTGCAGAGAGTGAAAAACATGGCTGGGGGCATGACGGTCTCACCACAGGAAGAAGAACTCCTGGAATAAGGCAGACCTCGGCAACCACAACCCACTCTGTTTCGTGTCTGTCTTCCATGTCCAGTAAGTCTAATCTGGTCCTACTGGAGAAGAGTACTCAATATGAGGAAAATCCACAGCCAGAACAGTCTGAGACTCGGGATATGGCAACGCAGTGTGAAGAGTCCCCTAAACCTGTCCCAATGAAGGTAAGCCCCGTCGTATCCTCGAAGGGAACACTTGATGTCCTACCGGGAAACAGTGGGACGACGAAGATTGCTCTTTGGATGGGAGACAAGAAAGTCGAGTCACTTGCCATGTCAACATTCTCTCCGAAATCAGGGGACGAGAGGCACAGGCTCACTTTAGTATCCAACATTGAAACAGAAGAGGTGGATTACCAATGTTGGCAGAGCCCGGTGAAGTGTGGATCGTATCCTAGTGATGAGGAAGCTATCTTAAGATCGGACCCGGACCTCTCAACTTCACCAGTTATACAAGTGTCTCTGGAAAAGACTATGACGTCGGAGAGCTGGAATCCCCTGCAGGTGAGTCCCTCTTCCAGTCGTAACACAGCACTACCAGTCACAAGCCATGAAAACCCGGTGATAGCTGAAAACAGGGACCTCCTACATGTGAGTCCCTCGACCAGTCAAGGTATCGGGGGTCCACGGTTGTATACCACATTAGCCTGAACTTCACCCATACGCTAGTATTCCACATACGTGGGAGCAGGGGGGACAAAATAGCGGCAAAAGTATCCGAATCCGAGGAATGCCTAGGTATTGTTGTGCGTAAACAGCATTACGATGTCAAATTAGGAAGGCATATGAATATGTATTAATGTATGCGTCTGTATATGTATGTATCGGGAATCCATTTATCCTGATAGTATAGGTTTTATATAAGTCTGTACTGTTTATGTGTGTATCGGGAATCCATTTATCCTGATAGTATAGGTTTTATATAAGTCTGTACTGTATACGTATGTATCGGAAATCCATTTATCCTGAAAGTATAGGTTTTATATAAGTCTGTACTGTATATGTATGTATCGGAAATCCATTTATCCTGATAGTGTAGGTTTTATATAAGTATCGGAAATCCATTTATCCTGATAGTATAGGTTTTATATAAGTCTGTACTGTAAATGTATGTATCGGAAATCCATTTATCCTGATAGTATAGGTTTTATATAAGTCTGTACTGTATATGTATGTATCAGAAATCCGTTTAACCTTATAGTATACTACCCGTGTAACAGACTCGAGAAGGGTTCATATAAATAACAGTACTCGGTACTGGTTCTACCCGTGTAGCAGACCCGAGAAAGGTTCATATAAATAACAGCACTCAGTACTGGTTCTACCCGTGTAGCAGACTCGAGAGAGGTTCATATAAATAGCAACACTCAGTACTGGTTCTACACGTGTAGCAGACTCGAGAGAGGTTCATATAAATAACAAAACTCAGTACTGGTTTTACCCTTGTAGCAGATTCGAGAGAGGTTCATATAAATATCAGCACTCAGTACTGGTTCTACCCGTGTAGCAGACTCGAGACAGGTTCACATGAATAACAGCACTCAGTACTGGTTCTACCCGTGTAGCAGACTCGAGCGAGGTTAATATAAATAACAGAACTCAGTACTGGTTCTACCCGTGTAGCAAACTCGAGACACGTTCATATGAATAACAGCACTCAGTACTGGTTCTACCCGTGTAGCAGACTCGAGCGAGGTTCATATAAATAACAGCACTCAGTACTGGTTCTACCCGTGTAGCAGACTCGAGAGAGGTTCTTATAATAAACATCACTCAGTACTGGTTCTACCCTTGTAGCAGACTCGAGAGAGGTTCATATAAATAACAACACTCAGTACTGGTTCTACCCGTGTAGCAGACTCGAGAGAGTTTCATATAAATAACAGCACTTCGTACTGGTTCTACCCGTGTAGCAGACACGAGAGAGGTTAATATAAATAACAGAACTCAGTACTGGTTCTACCCGTGTAGCAAACTCGAGACACGTTCATATGAATAACAGCACTCAGTACTGGTTCTACCCGTGTAGCAGACTCGAGCGAGGTTCATATAAATAACAGCACTCAGTACTGGTTCTACCCGTGTAGCAGACTCGATAGAGGTTCTTATAATAAACATCACTCAGTACTGGTTCTACCCTTGTAGCAGACTCGAGAGAGGTTCATATAAATAACAACACTCAGTACTGGTTCTACCCGTGTAGCAGACTCGAGAGAGTTTCATATAAATAACAGTACTCAGTACTGGTTCTACCCGTGTAGCAGACTCGAGAAAGGTTCATATAAATAACAGAACTCAGTACTGGTTCTACCCGTGTAGCAGACTCGAAAGAGGTTTATATAAATAACAACACTCAGTACTGGTTCTACCCGTGTAGCAGACTCGAGAGAGAGGTTCATATAAATAGAAGAACTAAGTACTGGTTCTACCCTTGTAGCAGACTCGAGAGAGGTTCATATAAATAACAGCACTCAGTACTGGTTCTACCCATGTAGCAGAATCGAGAGAGTTTCATATAAATATCAGCACTCAGTACTGGTTCTACCCGTGTAGCAGGCTCGAGAGAAGTTCATATTAATAACAGCACTCAGTACTGGTTCTACCCGTGTAGCAGACTCGAGAGAGGTGCATATAAATAACAGCGCTCAGTACTGGTTCTGCCCGTGTAGCAGACTCGAGACAAGTTCATATAAATAACAGAACTCAGTACTGGTTCTACCAGTGAAGCAGACTCGTGAGAGGTTCATATCAATAACAGCACTCAGTACTGGTTCTACCCGTGTAGCAGACTCGAGACAGGTTCATATAAATAACAGCACTCAGTACTGGTACTACCCGTGTAGCAGACTCAAGCAAGGTTCATATAGATAACAGCACTCAGTACTGGTTTTACCCGTGTAGCAGACTCGAGAAAGGTTCATATCAATAACAGCATTCAGTACTGGTTCTATCCGTGTAGCAGAATCGAGAGAGGGTCATATAAATAACAGCACTCAGTACTGGTTCTACCCGTGTAGCAGACTGGAAAGAGGTTCATATAAATAACAGAACTAAGTACTGGTTCTACCGTGTAGCAGACACGAGAGAGTTTCATATAAATAACAGAACTCAGTACAGGTTCTACCCGTGTAGCAGACTTGAGAGAGGTTCATATAAATAACAGCACTCAGTACTGGTTCTGCCCGTGTAGCAGACTCGAGAGAGGTTCATATAAATAACAGCACTCAGTACTGGTTCTGTCCGTGTAGCAGACTCGAGACAAGTTCATATAAATAACAGCACTCAGTACTGGTTCTGTCCGTGTAGCAGACTCGAGAGAGGTTCATATAAATAACAGAACTCAGTACTGGTTCTGCCCGTGTAGCAGACTCGAGAGAGGTTCATATAAATAACAGAACTCAGTACTGGTTCTGCCCGTGTAGCAGACTCGATACAAGTTCATATAAATAACAGCACTCAGTACTGGTTCTGCCCGTGTAGCAGACTCGATACAGGTTCATATAAATAACAGCACTCAGTACTGGTACTACCCGTGTAGCAGACTTAAACGAGGTTCATATAAATAACAGCACTCAGTACTGGTTTTACCCGTGTAGCAGACTCGAGAGAATTTCATATAAATAACAGCACTCAGTACTGGTTCTACCCATGAAGCAGACTCGAGAGAATTTCATATAAATAACAGCACTCAGTACTGGTTCTACCCGTGTAGCAGACTCGAGACAGGTTCATATAAATAACAGCACTCAGTACTGGTACTACCCGTGTAGCAGACTCAAACGAGGTTCATATAAATAACAGCACTCAGTACTGGTTTTACCCGTGTAGCAGACTCGAGAGAGGTTCATATAAATAACAGAACTAAGTACTGGTGCTATCCGTGTAGCAGACTCGAGAGAGGTTCATATAAATAACAGAACTCAGTACTGGTTCTACCCGTGTATCAGACTCGAGAGATGTTCATATAAATATCAGCACTCAGTACTGGTTCTACCCGTGTAGCAGACTCGAGAGAGGTTCATATAAATAACAGCACTCAGTACTGGTTCTACCCGTGTAGCAGACTCGAGAGAGGTTCATATAAATACATGTAACAGCACTCAGTACTGGTTCTACCAGTGTAGCAGACTCGAAAGAGGTTCATTTAAGTAACAGCACTCAGTACTGGTTCTACCCGTGTAGCAGACTCGAGAGGGATTCATATAAATAACAGCACTCAGTACTGGTTCTACCCGCGTAGCAGACTCGAGAGAAGTTCATATAAATAACAGCACTCAGTACTGGTTCTACCCGCGTAGCAGACTCGAGAGAGGTTAATATAGATAACAACACTCAGTACTGGTTCTACCCACGTAGCAGACTCGAGAGAGGTTCATATAAATAACAGCACTCAGTACTGGTTCTACCCGTGTAGCAGACTAGGGAGAGGTTCATATAAATAACAGCACTCAGTACTGGTTCAATCCGCGTAGCAGACTCAAGAGAGGTTCGTAACAATAACAGCACTCAGTACTGGTTCTACCCGTGTGGCAGACTCAGGAGAGGTTCATATAAATAACAGCACTCAGTACTGGTTCTACCCGTGAAGCAGACTCAAGAGAGGTTCATATAAATAACAGCACTCAGTACTGGTTCAATCCGCGTAGCAGACTCAAGAGAGGTTCGTAACAATAACAGCACTCAGTACTGGTTCTACCCGTGTGGCAGACTCAAGAGAGGTTCATATAAATAACAGCACTCAGTACTTGTTCTACCCGTGTAGCAGACTCGAGAGAGGTTCATATAAATAACAGCACTCAGTACTGGTTCAATCCGCATAGCAGACTCAAGAGAGGTTCGTAACAATAACAGCACTCAGTACTGGTTCTACCCGTGTGGCAGACTCAAGAGAGGTTCATATAAATAACAGCACTCAGTACTGGTTCTACCCGTGTAGCAGACTCGAGAGAGGTTCATATAAATAACAGCACTCAGTACTGGTTCAATCCGCGTAGCAGACTCAAGAGAGGTTCGTAACAATAACAGCACTCAGTACTGGTTCTACCCGTGTGGCAGACTCAAGAGAGGTTCATATAAATAACAGCACTCAGTACTGGTTCTACCCGTGTAACAGACTCGAGAGAGGTTCATATAAATAACAGCACTCAGTACTGGTTCTACCCGTGTAGCAGACTCTAGGAGGTTCATATAAATAACAGCACTCAGTACTGGTTCTACCCGTGTAGCAGACTAGAGAGGGGTTCATATAAATAACAGCACTCAGTACTGGTTCTACCCGTGTAGCAGACTCGAGAGAGGTTCATATAAATAACAGCACTCAGTACTGGTTCTCCCCGTGTAGCAGACTCGAGAGAGGTTCATATAAATAACATAACTCAGTACTGGTTCTACCCTTTTAGCAGACTCGAGAGAGGTTCATATAAACTTTGAGATTTCTTCGCAATCGAGCTAATATAAATAAGAATAAATTAAACCAAATATAATTATGGCTAAACAAGATTGGTAGTTGCAGGTTAACAACCAGTAAGGCCTGGGGTACAACAGGGTCCAGTCCTGGCATCCCTTCTGTTTTTATATTTCTATAACAATGCAAAACTCTTCTATAAAGTAAGTACATGTATCAGGCATATCCTACCGTGAGTAATTCAATGAATGAATGAATAAATGAATAGGCGTACCCAGACATTAAAGTTTTTTCGACGCCAACACAAAGGAAGATTCCAGTGTCACTCTACATGTACAAAAACGACAAATTAACATACTGTTACAAAACAACATCAACAAATAAATATGCAGAATGAACCTAGAACCTTGATATCTACATGCCTGCAGAGTTTTCAGCAAATAATATAGCATTACTCAAATTATCACCTCTTACTATATGACCGAGCCACAGTGATCCTATTCTTGCCATCACTCATTTGGCTCCTTGGAACCACACATGGGTTGGTAATATAACGACATAGTGGACATGACAAAAATGATGAAAAGAGCATGACACCCATTCCTACCGCTCTGCAGAGATCGACAGTGATTCTATTCTTAGCCGGAACCACACGAGCTGTGAGCAATTCAAAGTTATTCCATACCTCGGTCTACAATTCTAGGATGATCTAACGTGCACGTGGTTACCAAGCATCTCCCCCATATCGTAGACATTTCAAAATGAGTGTAGATGTAAAAACCACAAATAAGATACCTATACATATAATTTGGCAACATTCTTAGATAACATTTATTCATTTACACACGTACTCTCCAATCTATTCACTCACTAACTCACTCACCAACCCACCAAATAACCACAAAAACCACCCAATCATCATTCTCTCATTCACTAATTCATTTACTCACTCGCCCACATATCCACTCGTTAACCCACTCACCAACCCGCCAAATAACCACAAAAAACACCCAATCATCATTCTCTCATTCACATATTCACTTACTCACTTGCCCGAAAATTCACTCACTAACCCACTCACTAACCGACCAAATAACCATACAAAAATACCCAATCATCATTCTCTCATTCACTTATCCACTTACTCACTCGCCCACATATTTACTCACTAACCAACTCACCAACCCACCAAATGATTACACAAAAACACCCAATCAGCATTTTCTCATTCACTAACATTATATTCATTGACACACTCGCACACATATTTACTCGCTAACCCACTCACAAACCCACCAAATAATCACACAAAAACACCCAATCATCATTCTCTCATTCACATATTCACTTACTCACTCGCTCACATATTCACTCACTAACTCACTCACTAACCCGCCAAATAACCACACAAAAACACCCAATCATCATTCTCTCATTCACTTATTCACTTACTCGCGTATATATTCACTCACTAACCCACTCACCAACCCACCAAATAACCACACAAAAACAACCAATCATCATTCTCTCATTCACTTACTCACTTACTCACTAGCCCACATATTTACTTACTAACCCCCTCACAAACCCACCAAATAACCACAGAAAAACACCCAATTATCATTCTCTCATTCACTTACTCACTCGCCCAAATATACACTCACTAACTCACTCACTAACCCGCTAAATAATCACACAAAAACACCCAATCATCATTCTCTTATTCACTTATTCACCTACTCACTCGCGTACATATTCACTCACTAACCCACTCACCAACCCACCAAATAACCACACAAAAACACCCAATCATCATTCTCTCATTCACTTATTCACTTACTCACTCGCCCACATATTTACTCACTAACCCACTCACCAACCAACCAAATAACCAAACAAAAACACCAAATCACCATTCTCTCATTCACTTATTCACTTACTCACTTTCCCACATATTCACTCTTTAAACCACTCACCAACCAACCAAACAACCACACATTATTCGCTCATTCACTTACTCACTCGCCCACATATTCACTCACTAACTCACTCACCAATCCACTTCCTATATTAGGTCAGTTCGTTTACTACTAAACCACAACCCTCCGATCCTGGGTATGTTCCTATTCTACTAGACCACAACCCTTCTATCCTAGGTCTGTTCTTTTGCTACTAGACCACAACCTTCTATCCTGGGCATGTTCCGCTACTACTAGAACACGACCCTCCGATCTTTGGCTTGTGGCCTTTTCTACTAGAACACGACCCTCCTATCCAAAGTCGGTTCTTCTACTACTAGACCACAACCCTCCTGTCCTGGGCATGTTTCTCTACTACTAGAGCACGACCCTCCTATTCTAGGTAAGTTATTCTCCTACTAAACACGACCCTCCGATCCCGGGCATGTTTCTATACTACTAGACCACGACCCTCCTACCCTAAGTTGGTTCTTCTATTACAAGACCACCACCATCCAATCCTGGTCATGTTCCGCTACTACTAGAACACAATCCTTTTATCCTAGGTCGGTTCTTGTACTACTAGACCACAACCCTCCTGTCATTGGCACGTTCCGCTACTACTAGAACACGACGTTCCGATCCTGGCCATGTTTCGCTTCTACTAGAACACAACCCTCCAATCCTAGGTCGGTTCTTCTTCTACTAGACCACGACCCTTCGATCCTGGGCATTGTTCTCCACCTCTACTACTTAACATGACCCTCCTATTCTAGGTCGGTTTTTCTACAACTAGACAACAACCCCCGATCCTGGCAATGTTCCACTACTACTAGAACACAACCCTCCTACCCTAGGTCTGTTCTTCTACTACTTGACCACGACCCTCCTTTTCTAGATCACTTCGTCTACTACTAGAACACGACCCGTCTATCGTAAGTCGGTTTTTCTACTACTAAACCACGACCATCCTATCCTAAGTCAGTTTGTCTGCTACTAGACCGCGACCCTCCGATCCTGGGCAGGTTCCTCTACTACTAGAACACGACCCACATATCATAGGTTGGTTCTTGCACTACTAGACCACAACCCTCCTATCCTAGGTCGGTTTTTCTATTACTAAACCACGACCTTCCGATCCTGGGCAGGTTCCTTTACTACTAGATCACGACCCTCATATCATAGGTTGGTTCTTGCACTACTAGACCACAACCCTCCTATCCTAGGTCGGTTCTTCTATTAATAAACCACGACCTTCCGATCCTGGGCAGGTTCCTCTACTACTAGAACACGACCCACATATCATAGGTTGGTTCTTGCACTACTAGACCACAACCCTTCTATCCTAGGTCGGTTCTTCTATTAATAAACCACGACCTTCCGATCCTGGGCAGGTTCCTCTACTACTAGAACACGACCCACATATCATAGGTTGGTTCTTGCACTACTAGACCACAACCCTCCTATCCTAGGTCGGTTCTTCTATTAATAAACCACGACCTTCCGATCCTGGGCAGGTTCCTCTACTACTAGAACACGACCCTCATATCATAGGTTGGTTCTTGCACTACTAGACCACGACCCTCCTATCCTAGGTCGGTTCTTCTATTACTAAACCACGACCTTCCGATCCTTGGCATGTTCCTCTATTACTAGATCACGACCCTCCGATCCTAAACATGTTCCTCTACTACTAAAACAGAACCCTCCTATCCTAAGTCGCTTTTTCTACTATTAGTGCACGACCCTCCATTCCTGCGCATGTTCCTCTACTACTAGATCACGACCCTCCGTTAATGGGTACTACTAGATCACGACCCTCCGATAATGGGCATGTTCCTCTACTACTAGACCACGACCCTCCTATGCTTTGTCAGTTCGACAACTACTATAACACGGCCCTCCTACCCTAGGTTGATTCTTCTACTACTAGACTACGACCCTCCTATTCTAGTTCAGTTCGTCTACTACTAGACCACAATCCTCCGATCCTGGGCATGTTACTCTACCTCTATTACAAGACCAAGACCCTCCAACCCTATGTCGGTTCTTCTACTACTAGACCACAACCCATCGGTCCTGGCCATGTTCCGCTACAACTAGACCACGACCCTCAACTGCTAGAACACGACCCTCTTATCCGAGGTCGTTTCTTCTACTACTAGACCAAGACTCTCCGAAACTTGGCATGTTCCTCTACATCTACAAAGATAAAAAAGCCACGTATGTTTAACATATGTTTTGTCGAACATATGTTAAACATACATTTAACGTATGTTTTACATGCGTTTTGGTTAACATACGTTTCAAAACATACGTTTAACATACGTAAAGAAACATATGATAATCAGAAGCGCACGTTAAACATACGTTTACAGAAACATATGTTAAACGCATGTTAAACGTACGTTTGACATATGTGATTCAATTCATATGTTTAACATACATTAAAGTGAATATATAATTATTGCGCTTAAATGCTCCACAGCACATGGCACTCACTATTTTTGAAAATATCACTAGCAGAGCCAGTGGCAGGGTCCAATTTAAGTACGAGAATCATAAATACATGTCTGACAATCAAAAACATAGTAAAACATACGTTTACATCAACATATGTTAAACGCATGTGAAACATACGTTTGTCATATGCGTTTCGATTCATACATAGGTAGAAATGTCACGTATGTTTAACATATATGTTTTGTCGAACATGTCGAAAACGACCATACTATCCAAGGTCGGTTCTTCTATTACTAAACCACAACCCTCCTGCCCTGGGCATGTTCCGCTACC